>JAOXJP010190485.1:0-14144 GCA_025762735.1 Platanus orientalis | reverse complement strand
CCCCCCGCACTTTTCACTTTTGTGCGCTGATGTGTCCCTATGCCGTTCGGACCATGTTCCTTCATGCCTTGTTTGTAGCAAATCCTGAGGGGACCAACCAGGGTTTGGAGCCAATGTTAGTAACTTCATATTAAAACCGGGTGATCTCTTTCATGACCCAATTCGTAATTAGGAAAAGGAAAAAAGATAAAACGAAGGCCTGGCCTGCTTACATTCCCAATGACAAGAGACAATGGACTTTTGGCTTTAAATTAACAAGACGAGGAGAGGGTGAAGTGGAAAACAAATGGAGCCGCTTTGGGCCGCAACCTAAGCTTCCAAAATATTTCTGGATTATGTAAAACTCCTTACTGCGGGACTTGAAATTATATCTCCGAGATTAAACTAGGAATAAGAGTTCATTTTAGTTCTTAGTGAGAGATTTAAGAACTGGACCTCACGTTGATTTGGCCAATTTGCTGGCCGGCTAATCTTTGTCAAACAATGTCACCAGCTAACATTAAAAATAAATCAAGGCAAAATTGGTTTTGCTTTAAAGTTCTATCACTTTTGGTTTTGTCTAGTTAAATTGGATGGTTTGATTGTTTGATTCAGGGCGAGATAATACATGATTATGTTTAAGGGACAGATGATGGTCGATCTCGTCTGCTTCTGATTTTAAAACATTGTTTCTTTTTACAAGCTAATAAAGGCTACAAATAAAATTTAGTCTATCTCTGTTCCTCACTATTACTTTGGTTGCGTTGTAGCAAAAAGTGCTTAGTTGACTACAACAACCCCCTCGTTAATTAGTTATCTACAGCCCAAGTCATCAAAACAGCTCTTCCTCATTCGCGTACATCGACAGGAGCTTCTGACTCAGCACCTCACACTCCACTCCTTTAGCTCCTTTCATCTGTTGAATCAATTATCCACAAAAGAAAAACAAACTATCAGAGCAGATATCGACCAAATGAACTCTATATATGTAAAGCCCCCGGCCCACACCTACTGGATATTGTTCTGTTCTTGGCGTCCCAACTAAGGGGCCACTCTCCTTCCCTGGTTTTAAAACGTATCCAGTATTATAAGGTGTCGTGCTTACATATAAGAACATCCCCTTGAATGGGCCTTTTTGATGTGGGATCGCTACATCTCCCCCACATGACAGGAGCTGTCCTCAGCTCTGTTCTTGGCGTCCCAACTGAGGGGCCACTCTCCCTCTCCGGTTTTGTGTCCAGTATAATAGTAAAGCCTTCAGCCCACACCTACTGATATTATCCGGTTTTGGGCATTCCAACTGAGGGGGGCACTCTCCCTCCCCGGTTTTAAAATGCTTCTAGTATTGTAAGCTGCTGTGCTCACATATAAGCACATCCTCTTTGACAGGCCTGTCTGATGTGGGATGGTTATAATACAAGTCAAAATATTGCTAATAAAACTCCAATATCATTTAAATAATGCTTGTATAGGAAAATTCTAGTAAGGAAATGGACATTTTCGGTATGGCACTCTATGCTATTCCTGGTAGCACCTTATATGTGTCCTAGAATATACCATTGGTGCAACTTGAAAGAGCATAAAGTGCAATTTAATTATGTAGCAAAATACAATAACATTGTCTACCCACGGATGACCCACTTGCATAACTAAATCACCTTCAATTTGACAAGCCACCTCTTGGATGTAAGCAAAGCGGATCAGATGATTGAAATGAAAGCAAAACAATAATGAGAAAATGAGAGAAAATAAACCTGAAGATGGAGATTATAGAAGACCCTCTCCCCAAATGAAGCAAAAGCTGAAGCATTCAAGACCCGAAGGCCTTCTTCCTCCAAATTTAGTAAAATGTCAGAAAGTAGATTTCTCTTCATCTTTAACGTACATATCTGAATCAAAACTTCTTTATCGTCGATTCTACTCGCCAAAACAGTAGGCAAAGACTTTTGAACAGGACCTTTTCTTACATTTTCAATATGGGTGACATCTCCTTTCTTAGAGATGCTTGATAGGATTTCTTCTTTCCTTCGTATCAGCCTCTCGACTTGTTTTTGGAGCTCAGGTATGTATTTCAGTACACGAGAAACGGTTGATGGGATGCTTAATTTCTTCTGCAGTGACCCAATTGAAATCGTTAAAACTGTATACATATACAATCAGAGTAAAGAGAAGTATGATATCTCGATAGAATTGACGAAGTTATTACCGTTTGATCTGTCTCTGGGAGTAGTGATCTGAGAGAAGAGTACAAATTGTTCAATTTCTTGCGACGATCGCGTTCACTAGCGTTATGGCTCAATTTCTTAACTATATATGGATCACCGCAAGTCTCACTGGAAGGCCTGGAGTGATCAACCCCTATTTGTGGTTGCAATGAAGGAAAACAAAGAAACGGTTCTATTGTTTCAATTTCTCCAAGGTTGCAGTTCACAAAGAGGTCACTGCCTTTACAGGTTTTCTGCTCATGGCTCATGGAATCCCCCAATGGGCACCCACAGGTTAAAAACAATGAAGGAGGTAGTGCTAACATGTTGGGGACTTGGAGGGGTTACTTCAGGGGTTGAACCTTAATTTGATAAGAAAGTAAGATGATCAAGACCTGTATATATACAATCTGCTATCAACTCCCATATGTAAAGGGAAATTAAGTATTACTGTTTGATTTCATAATCAAGAATATGACATTTTATTTTATTATATCCCAACAGTTCCTCATACCTCTATAAACCAATACTACTAGCGAACCTGTAATTTGTATTATTTGATTCCATGTCAAGAAAATAATATTTTATTTTGTTATATTCAAGCAGTTCCTTAGACCTCTCTAAACCAATACTACTAGCGAGCCCCACATAGCCTCAAGGTTGGGTAAAAAGAAGAATAACTTATTTCATTTATTAGGATCCTCCTTTGGCCGAGATAAGGCTTCATTTATTTATTTTTCATTCCTAATCTGATGAAAATCATCCTTTTGGTCGGTTCAAGGTCAAACCCTTCGGTTCGGAAAATAAATAATTAAATAAAACTGTTGGTTATTAAAAAAGATGTGAATTCAACGAATTATAGAATAAAAAGTTTGAAAGTTTCTGATTGAACCTGGTCAGACCATCAACCGGTCTGCATTATAAATACGAAATATGCATGAAATGAAATGAAAAAGAAAAAAGGTGTTTTGTTTACCTATGCATATAGATACAAGATAGAAAACAAAACCTTCTATAAATCCATGACGTGGGTATTATAATTGGTGTTAAACTATCGCAATTTATTTCTCTCTCCTTTTCTTTTTTTCCTTTTTAATATTTTCTGTTTTTCTTCAATAAAATATGTACTTGAATATTGCACCTATCAAGCCAATCCTTGGGGTTTATTTAAAATTTTTCTTCATGTTGTGATAAAAATGTTCAAGTAGTGATTAAAGTATATGCAGAAACGTCACAGCAATGCCTGTATCTTTCCCCCAGGATTTGGTGCGTCCCTTTAATGGAAGTGAAAGGCTCGCCCTCCTCAGGGGCAGATACATTGGTGCCGAAAAGTGAAAAGCACCGATCCCCCACAAAAACTGTAAATCGCTTCAGCGCTGATGTGTCTGCCCCTGACAGGTTTGGCTCATGGGTTTTTGAACTTTAAGATTCAGGCATGAAGAAGTAAGCTTGAATTTGGTGAGTCAAGACTGAACCGAGCTCACTTCATCTTAATAAGCCAAGCCTGAGCTTGTTTCCCATCCTAAGTCAAGCCTGAACCTGATCCTTGTTTTACAAGACTGAACTGAGCTGGATAAAGCTTGTCCCTAATAACACCATCTGTTAAGTAGTTTCAAATTTTCATTATTAAGAAAATAAAAACAAGAAATCAAACTGTTTTTTCTTTGTTCTTTTTTTAAATCCATTGGAGGGTTAGTGAAATAGATCTTACCAAATGAGAAAAGGCGCGTGCTTTGCATGGTGAACACATGCCAAATGTAGGTTTACGTGCCCGTCTCGTGAGCACAAGCCGTTTTATCTCGTGGACAGCACGGGCCTTTTTGTTCCCAACTTACATTATTCTAGTAGACACAACACGGTGGCTGAGAAGTTGACGACATTAATTACACGTACAAAAGAATGAGTCCCCAACGCTTCTTGAGTATTTCCTCCATCAAGACACGTAAGAATCTCAGCCTCAGCTTGAATATAATACGTTTAGCTTAGTCCCTCTGCTTCCATCATACAAAGATATTTTATTCATTACGAAAAAAGAAAGATGATAACAATAATCTTTTTTTTTTTCATCTCTCATCCATAACATAGAGTATAGCATCATTACCAATAAATAAATAAACAACTACTGGTATAGCATTTTCTTTTTCTACTAGGAGGGGTGGCCAAAATGACATAGCTCTTTACTCGGTGCAATATAATTTAAAAACATTCAATAGTCATGGTAATACTTTATGTTATCTGATGCTAATCGGCGGGTTAAGTTGGTGCCAAGTGTATCTCCAACCCTTCACATTGGTTTTTTTTTGTTAACATTGGTTTGGTTTTGGTTTTACGTAATCAAGTTTCGAGTCTGGTTTCAGCTTCGAGTAGTTGGCACTTTGTTGGTTCATGTCGGATTCGGGTTGCCCAAATCTAGGACTTTTATTGTTAAAGATTCTTGAGCGTTTACAGCACATATTTCTTTCTTTCTTTATATCTTTCCCAGCCTTTCTTCATTTTGATTGGCTCATCTATTGGATCTGTGAATCAATTCATTTCAATTAATCTCTTCATTCTAGAATCTTAAAAGTCAAGTAAATTTGATTTAATAAAATTAACCTGAGACTTAGAGGTGTCGTTCTTGTGTTTCTTGAAGATAGTCGACCCTCCCACTTGATTGTGCATGGGAGTGCCAAGCTACCGCTAGGATACAGCTTTCTCCTTGTCTCTCAAAGGGCTTGCACTGTCCAGTAGAGACGTATGATACCTCATTGTATAACTTATTTCCCTTTTAGAGTTAGTTGTTCAAAAACGTCCATGAAAACTTGTCCAAATTTTTCAAGAAATTCACAAAGTCTTCCCTTATCAAGTTATTAAACATATGTGAGAACCTAGTCAACAAGACAATGGTAGCACCATCAACCGAGTGAAGGTTCTTCTAAGAGAACACACTTAGATTGAAGTGGTTTTCTAACCTAAGGATGCAAAGCAAGATTCCTCAAGGGAGGTGCTGATCCTTGCGGAGGGTCTTGTGTCTTTCAACTCATACCCATAAAAGAAAGAAAAAAGAGGGAGAGAGGTGTCATTAATGGCTACCTTTTCTCCTTCTTCATTTTCATTTTATCCTTTGTTCTCCATTTTTCACTTCTTTGTCCACTGCCTTAGTCACAAGTATGATTCTCAAGCCCAATTCTTTATGTTTTATAGTGATGATGGGCTCTAATCCCATCTCACCAACCCCCTTATATGTGTTTAACTCTTGGTGTACATCAATCTAGGTTTGAATTGTGACTAGTCCTTTCCCAAGGTGAGGTGACGGGCCATGTATGGGCTATCTTGCTCGACTAGCTTCAATTTAGATATTTTGGGACATTTGCAACATAGGCGTAACCCCCTCCGTGACTTTACCCAGTAGCAGATCAGGCTCAATCATGATCTCGGGCCATAGTCGCTAACCTGTCTCAGTTGTGACTCACAGGCCTTAGTCGCCATATGAATAAAAGAAAGAAAAAGGAGGGAGAGAGGTGTCATTAATGGCTACCCTTTCTCCTTCTTCATGTTCATTTTCTCCTCTATTTTCTGTTTTTCAATTCTTTGTTTTGTGCCTTAGTCACAAGTATGATTCTCAAGCCCAATTATTTATGTTTTATAGTGATGATGGGCTCCAATCCCATCTCACCAACCCCCTTATATGTGTTTAACTCTTGGTGTACATCAATTTGGGTTTTAATTGTGACTAGGCCTTTCCCAAGGCAAGGTGACGGGCCATATATGGGTTATCTTACTCAACAAGCTTCATTTTAGATATTTTGGGACATTTATGACACAGGCCCAACCCATTCATGACTTTACCCAGTCACGGATCGGGCTCAATCGTGTTCTCGGGCCTTAGTCGCTAACCCATCTTAGTCGCGACTAACAGGCCTTAGTCGCCATTCCAAGGCCAGTCTCAACTCTCGTCCCGAACTATCTCAAGAACTCTTCATCATGATCCTCTTAAGCCCGAATCTAGTTCAATCACGGACCTAAGTTAATCGCGAACCAATCGTTTTACGAACCCATAAATCACGATTAACCTAGACCTTACGAGAACTCATATAGACTATAAAAGATAAATCTTGTGACCCCTAATGCGACTATGTGATAATCCACATGTACAAAGTGTAAAGTGTGTCTCAAGCCACTTATGCCCAAGCCCTTGCTCGCACTAGCGCCCGAGCCCAAGCCCATGCTTGTGTGCATGTGCACGAAGTGCCATCTACTTCACTACACCATAACAACACAAGAGATGTTGGAGGTGATTACTTATATAGTGCAACATAATTTTCTCCTAGTTGAAGTGCGACCACTACATCAAATTGCATCTTTCGCAATGCAAACAAGATTTAGTCCCTAAAAGCCACCAATTGGTGATGGAAGCTAGATTACATTGCCCAAAGTGGCATGTTTTGGTGATGTAATTCATTGTTTCATCACGGAAGCTCAAATATTCATTGGTGACGTTATGATTTGCGTCGCAAAAAGTGTATGCTCAATAGCAACGTGGCCTTCTGCGTCATTGAGAATAAAAAATTCATTGGTGACATTATGATTTGCGTCACAAAAAGTGATTACTCAATGGTGACGTAGCCTTTTGTGTTATTGAAAATAAAATTTCAATGGCGACGTTGTGATTCGCATTGCTGAAAGTGTATGCTCAATGGTAACATGGTCCTTAGTATTGTCGAAAGTAAAAGTGGTTTTATGATATCATTGGTGATGTAGTTGTCTGTGTCGCCACAAGTGTGATATATTAAATTACGTCATTTTGATGTTAATCTATAATACTTATAAATGTAGGAACCCTGAAAAAACTTTTAATCGTATATATAATTATAAAAGTTTGTAGATGGACATGAGCCCATAAATTTCATCAATCATAATAAAATTTTATGAAAAAATTAAAATAGTCCCCTTAAGCTCCACCAAATTTTTGGTATTGACTTTCAACAATTAAATAGTCGACGTGAGTGTCTGTGTTGCCAGAAGTGTAATATAATAGATTTTTTTTACGTAATATAATGGGCATTATTTATCTATATATCTATATATATATACCCTTTGCTTTTGACACGTAATATGCTTTTTTATTCTCCCTTCTATGCATTTCCCTCTAATTTTCTTTCATTTTTGTTTTTTTGTTTCTTTTTATTTCTTTTCCTTTTCCCCCCTTTTTCGATTCTTCTTCTTTGCTTCCTCCCTCTTTGTCTCTCCTCCATTTGCCATACATCACTTCCTCTTTCCCTCTTCTTCTCTCTTCTAACCACTTTTCTCTCCAAAGTGACTGCTTCCTCCCTTTATAACACTCTCACTCCATCCTCCCTCATCTCTTACACCACCGACGACTAATGGAGTCAGTTATCACCGATCCGAATACCATGGTTTGACAAAGATGAAAAGGGATATACACGGAGTCTGTGCTCAGTGACTCTAGGTTCCACCAACCACACCTATTAGATTCCTTACATGTAAGTTCTTCATTTTCTTCAACTCATTTTCAATTTTCCCCTTAGATTCCTTATATGAAAAGGCTTCTATTAGGGATTGAAGCTCTAAGCCATGTTCTTAGGGTATCAAAGGTATGTTTATGAAGCAAAAATGGTAATTATATATTAGAAAAAAGGGGAATCGGCATTGTAAGTGTAAGTGTTCCACCACTTATTTGTCTTCCTCAGGATTTAGGGTTTTTTTAGTGATGGAGGGTCTAAAGATGCATTCTCACTACTTTTAGTGTTGGAGGGTCTAAAGACGCATTCCCACTACTTTTAGTGTTGGAGGGTCTAAAGAAGCATTCTCACCACGTTGTCTTTAGACTTCTAGACAAGTGTACATGATGGAGTTGGAGTGGTGGATGATGGACTTCACTAAGGATCTTGAGTTTTAGTATATCTAAATGTTTATGATTTTTTTCTATATTATTGGAGTGGTTTCAATTTTGACAGTTTTGGGGGATTTTTTTCTCTAACTATTTGTGATTTTTCTTGGATCTAGGAGTTTGTATAGGGGTTTAGTTCTTTGGTTTTGAACCAGAATGATGAACGGATGGCAAAGATGGAGATGAAGTGTTAGAAATCTCTATCACCCCTCATTCGTACTTAAGTGCTTTACCCATTTTTTTAAGTATATATATATATATATATATATTTTTGCATTTTATTTTAATTTGCTAAGTTATTCTTTCTTAAGTCTATTTTTTGTTTGCTATAGTCACTAGCTCAACGACATATTCTCTTTTCAGGTATGCTTCCTTTTTTTGGGGGGGTGTTGTTTCACTAGATTTGGGTTTTATTGGTTTTGATAGGCTTACCTTTTCATCTCCTTTCTCTCAACCTCCTCTAATTTCTTGGACTTTTATTTTCTTCAGATAGATTTTTGGTTTAGGTTTGCAATTTCATTTTGTTTGGCTTGGGATTTTTAGGGCTTATTCCATGGAATTATCCTCATGAATATTGATTCTTTGTTTCTCATATTCTTTATTGACTCTCTCTCTCACTCCCTCTCTCTTTGACTATTCCTTTCTTGGGTTTAAATACCTAATTTGTTGGATGATGGAGATGCCATGGGGAGCCTATTTTGTTTCACTTTTTTGAACCATTGATTTGGGTTATTTATTTATTTATTTTTGTGTCTTGCAATTGCCTTTTGTTTTTCTATAATGGAGTCTCATTGTTTTTGGGGTTTTTGTTAGGGTTTATGTATAGACCTAGGAACGATGGGTGTACAATTTTTTTCCTACTTGTGTATTTAGGATTTTACTAATATTGGGTTTATGTTGGTTTGTGTCTCTATTTCTACGAGATAGTTAATTTATGTAACTTTTCCTTGCTTGATTTTTTGTTCAAGCATTAGACATTGCAAAAATCTCTTTGTTGCATTAGAGGTGTTAGACCCACTCACCTCTAATGATGATTTCATATGGAACAATTATTTCATGGGTTGGATGAAGAGGTTGCTTCAAGAGACAGAGCCATCCTCCTTTCCATACTCTCCTAGTCAGGTTATCCATCTTTTCTATCACCAACTAAGCTAGGGTTCTTCCATCTACTTGTGTAATACCCTGCATTATACTAAAAGGATGAAAATGTAATTTAATACAATTAAGGATAAAGTTGCTACTTCACATGTATATACAAACCTTAGAGTGGTTTAGGAACCCATTGAACCAAGTTAGAAGTGTAAGACTCAAGTTGGGTCTTGGACTTATCCAGCTTGAGAGTTATCCTGATTGCATATTTGAGATAACTTCACGAGACCATTGATACCAACCATGAGTGAATTAGAGTACAAATCATATACCTATAGAAATATCTAGGAGGCTACTTTCCAACCCATCAAATGGTGTGCAATTACGAGCTTCTTAAAAGAAGTTATGACAATTCTTCCACAAAGATTTAGTGCTAACAGACCCATAGAATTAAGGTAACTTCTTAGGACCACTGACATGAATACTATGTGAATTAGAGGATGAGATATATCTTGTTGGAAAGGTCTTGAAGTCTAGTTTCCAACACAATAAATGGAAATCAATTATGAGTTTTCTAGAGAAAGTTAAGGGCATTTTAGTCTGAAGGGGTTAAAGCTAAAAAGAACTTATTCATTTGGATCGATCCAGGATCGAACATGACCTTTCTGGTCTGAGAAAATGCATGAATAGTATTGGATTGATCCAGGATCGATCTAAACCCCCAGATTGCAATTCTTTTGGGAAAAAGATTATTTTTCTCAATTTAGGAAGTGGGACCCATCCAACTCAACTCCAAACAATATAAATACACCAAGGGAACCCTAATACCTTCATTTTACACCAAAAATAGGTAAAGGAAGAGGGAGAGAAGGAAAATAATAAATGACTAGCGTTTAAAGGATTTTGGGAATTTTTGGAAGAACAAAGCTAGGAACAAAGTTGTGATTCAACATAGAGGTAAGAAACTATGCAATCTATCATTTTTGATATAGGGTTTTTAGATATTAAAGGATTCAAGAGTTTTTCTTAAGTTTTGAAAGCCAAAGTTTTATAAAAATCTAAAAAATGCTAAGTGAGGAAAAATCTGATATTTTTATATGAAAATCATGGATTTTAATTATTGTAGATATAGGTTTTGAACTTGCATTTGATTTATGTACTTCATCTTGATTCAAGCATGAAAGCATAAGTATACAAGTAAAGTTTTCTATAAAATAATATATGTATTACCAAATTGCTGAATCTTATTATATATTATTTATAACTACATATGAGTTATAGAATGATTGATAAAGAAGATTAATGAGGTAAGTTATATGTACAGCATGAGATTTTGAAA
The DNA here is from genome assembly GCA_025762735.1 of Platanus orientalis. Classification (NCBI taxonomy): domain Eukaryota; kingdom Viridiplantae; phylum Streptophyta; class Magnoliopsida; order Proteales; family Platanaceae; genus Platanus; species Platanus orientalis. The sequence goes on along the minus strand of JAOXJP010190485.1, from coordinate 3,643 downwards.
AAAAATCTATAGATTGTTTTAAGATGGTCAAGCAAATCCTTGTTTCGAAAGTAATATGGTACTGTTAAATGCTAGATCAAGTTACTACTATTTGTAAGAGTGTAAGTATATGTAGGATGATTAAATTGTTATTGATATGATCTCGGTAATGTAAATTGTTAAAGTTATGAATTCTCTTATATGAATTTGTGAAAAATATGATCTCTGAAAAGCTACATGTTATGTTTGGTTTCCATGTCAACCCTTCATCATCCAAGGGTTATTATGATGATGCTCATTGCACCTGGCTTATGGTGTAAGTGACCATTTTGCCGGGGTGATGTTTTTGGGTTAACCGTTCGCCGGGGGCAATGAGGCTTGAACATACCCTTCGCCGGGGGTAATGAGGCTTGAACAGACCCTTCACCGGGGGTAACGAGGCTTGAACAAATCCTTTCGCAGGGGGTTAATAGGTTGATATGACATCGTATTGTAATGCTTTGTCTTTGGCATGAGACTACTAAAACGTTATATGTGAATGTCTGGATTCTATGTGAAAGAATGAAAAGAAAGTGAAACTTAAAGAAAGACTAAAATCTGAAATATATAAGTAAGAATGCTACATGTTCAGAAAAGTGATAAGAAAACGAATGAAAGTAAAATGAAAGAACAAAGGTAAAAGAATGCTAGGTTTATAAGATTGATAATTTACGTTATAGTATAAGTAGTATAAGAAATTAGTATTGTAACTGCTATTTTATTGTCTCTTATTGTCTCATCTACTTCTACTTCGTTTTATGATTTTTGATCTGCATCGTGATATAGTCTTGACCGTTACTTTCTATATAACATTGCATCTTTTCTATTGGGTTTTCCAAACTCATTAAATGCTACACAAAAAACGAAGAGGAAGAAGAGTTAGAGCAAGAATAAAGATGATGCTTGGAGGATTGTGGCTCTTAGTTGCTGAAATGGAGAGATTAGTTTATTGTTTCAGATTTTAATTCAGACATTGTTATTTATTCAAGAGATGTAATAGTTAGTTGATTTTAATTTCAACACTTTAGTATGAGATTGTTATGTCTTTTAACATGGTTTGAATGGTGATTACAGGATTTATATTTTAGATTCATTATGGATCTTATATGAATATAGTTGAGGTGTTAGCTTATTATTCCGCTGCGATTGATTGAATGTGATGAATGGATTGAGCCTGTGGTAATACACATGAATGCAGAATGAAAATTTATGAACAAAAATTGATAAAAGTGTGGGAATGATAAAGAAAAAAAAAATTACATGCAGTTGTAATACCTCAATATATGAATGAATGATATCATGTCTTGAAATTCGTGTCCTTTGGATATAGGTTTCTGTTGACAGTAAATTAACCAACTCTCCCAAAACCTTAAAGTGTCAGGAGATACACAAATTAATATACTTCAACACACCCCCTCAGGAGGAACACTGTTCTCTCCTGGGAACACATTTGGGGAGCTAGGCACGAGTCCACACGTGTACACACACATACAACACTACATCCAGAAAAATACTTCTACCGGGATTCGAACTCATGACCAAACCTGACTTTGATACCAACTTGGAGTATGGTATTAGGTTAGGGTTTGTGAGAAAGAGAAAACGAAGTAAAAGGAGAAAAAGAAGTAGAAAAAGAAGAATAATTTTGGGGAATACATATGGAAAGATTACCTCTACCATACACACTAAGTATTTATTAAGTATACAAATACATGTATAATGAAGGGTATTTACAAGTATACCACCTACTTCCCATTATACCCTCACTACTATGTACAAACATACAACTATACGCCTACACTCCCCCTTAAGCTGGTATGTATATATTGTGCATACCAAGCTTGCTAACAATTCTAGAGAATGGGGGTCCATTGAGCCCTTTGGTAAACAAATCTGCAAGTTGGTGTTCCGTCTTGACAAATGGAATACAAATATGTCCCGACTGAATTTTTTCCTTGATAAAATGACGGTCAACCTCTATATGCTTTGTGTGGTCATGTTGAACTGGATTATGGGCAATACTTATTGCCACCTTGTTGTCGCAATACAGATTCATTGGACCATGGAGAGCAAAGCCTAGTATTCGTAGAAGACCATGGAGCCATAGAAGCTCACATATATCATGAGCCATAGACCTGAATTCAGCTTCCACATTGGATCGTGTCACTACTGACTGCTTCTTGCTTTATCAGGTGACAAGGTTATCTCCCACAAAAGGACAATAGTCGGAGGTAGAACGTTTGTCCATCACTGAGTCAGCCCAATCTACATCTGTGAATGCTTCAACCTTGAGATTATCACACCTGGCATACAACAGTCCCATGCCTAGATATTTCTTCAAGTAACAAACTACACAGTAGACAGCTTCAAGATGTTTAGTCGTAGGGGCATGCATAAACTGACTAACAACTCCAACAGCATAGGAAATGTATGGCTTAGTCAGAGAAAGATAAATGAGGTGGCCCACTAATCGTTGATATCGACCGACATCAATAAGTCGCTCACCTGCATCTTTATGAAGATGGTATGGCTCTATTGGAGTCTCACACAGTCTGCAACCCCATAGACCTGTTTCTTGCAAAAGATCTAACACATACTTTCGCTGAAATAAAAAAATACCCTTCTTAGAGCGTGTAACCTCTATGCCAAGGAAATAACGTAATAAACCAAGATCCTTAATTTCAAACTCCTTCCCAAGGAAGAGTTTCAGGCGGGAAATATCTACTAGATCATTCTCAGTCATCACTATATCATCCACATACACAATAAGGGCAGTTGTCTTTCCACCACTGTGCTTGACAAAGAGAGTGCGGTCAGCTTGGCACTGAGCATAACCAAACTTGATCATAGCTCCTCTGAATCTCTCGAACCAAGCTCTTGGAGACTGCTTTAGGCTATACAAGGCCTTTTGAAGACAACACTCCTCATTTCCAGACGCAAGCTGAAAACCTGGTAGATGATGCATATACACCTCCTCTTCCAAATCTCCACAAAGAAAGGCATTCTTCACATCTAACCGAACAAATGGCCACCCTTGATTTGCAGCAACTGAAATTAAGACTCTGATAGAATTCATCTTTGCTACTGGAGCAAAGGTCTTTTGATAATCTATACCATACATCTGAGTATATCCCTTAGCCACTAGTTTAGCCTTGTACCTCTCTACAGTACCATCAGGCTAAAGCTTCACTAAGAAAACTCATTTGCATCCCATTAGTTCCTTTCCTCTAGGCAAATCAACTATATTCCAAGTCCGATTATTTTCAAGGGCCTACATTTCCTCTTCCGTTGCTACTCTCCACTGTGGCTGAGAAAGAGCCTGTGACACACTAAAAGGAATAGAAACAGAGGATAATGAAGTGGTAAAGGCTCTAAAGGAAGGAGACAAAGTATCATAGCATACATACTGGGCAATGGGATGCTGAGTACAAGATCTAGTTCCTCTACAAAGTGTAATTGGAGGGTTAGAATCATCACCTGGAGATGACTGATATGGGAGAGGAACATGAGAATCTTGGGATGGAACCTTCTTCTTTCTCGAATACACTTGCGACAAATCTTTCTCCTTAGGAGCTGCATCGAATACCTCCTCCCCCTAGCTATGACCACCACCAACATGATAAAA
>JAOXJP010190484.1:0-40811 GCA_025762735.1 Platanus orientalis | reverse complement strand
GCCTAGATGTTATTGAGGGTTCTAATTAGGGTTTTGCTCGACCAAAACTCATATAAAAAGAGTCTTTTTGACTCTAAAATATCAACGGAAGAAAAAGAAAAAGTGAGTGTAAAAGAAATCTCAAAATCCTTCTCCTTCTTCAAGAAAACTATGACTTGATCAAATAGGCAAATCATCTACCCTAAGCTTGAGGATTTTTCATCACATCTCCATTTGCTCTTCAATCAAATACTCAAAGAGGATATCGTGATTACTAGGTGGCCATACCTATTTCGAAAAGCTCTGAGAGCTAGATCTCTCAAGGAAATTCTCAAACCACTGGAGTTTGCATCTGATAGTATATTCATATTCATTATATCAGAAGCATTAAAATTTTGATTTTGATATTAATAGTTATATCCGCCTTCAAGAGGCAATGATTGTGATCACAAAAGTCAAATTTGCCTAAATCTAAGAGGCTTTTACTGGGACAAAAATAGTCACATTCACCTAGCTTAAAGAGGCGTTATTTTGGTTATTCAAAGAGTCAAAGCAGCCTATTGTAGCCTATTCTTTGACAAAGCATTCTATTATCCCTATTATTATGAGTTTCCGTCAGAGACATCAGAAACGTAATTGACCCTTGCCGGAGACATTGAAGATGGTAAACACATTTGCCGGAGACATTGAACGTAGACTACATTGTTTGGGTTTTTATGAATTTTCCCTTGTAATTGTTAAGAATTATTAACAGGCTCAATGAGGAGCTTTTTGAGAGTGGACGTACGCCCCGAAGTTGCCGAACCACTATAAAATTGGCTTGTGTGGTTAGTGTGATTTCCATGAATGTTGCATATTATATTTTGATTAGTTGGTTGCACTGAATGATTCTTAACTTACTTCAAATTAACACACGAGTGCTAAATATATAGAGTTTATTACACATAGCATTTATATTAGTAATATAACATGCACACATTTGGTGGATTTGGTGGTTATATTTGAGCAATAATTTCAGCACCATTAAGTATTAGCAACTTGTAACACCAAGTAAAAGAAAGTTAAATTATTGTGTGTAGTACTAGGATCTAGTGTTAACTAGGTAGGAGTAATTAGATCCAGAGTAATTAATATTTGCCTAAGCAACTGAAATTTGAAAAAATTTAGAGAGATCCTATCCACACAGACCCCCCCCTCTAGGATCACTGGAGTTAGAAACTTCACAGTTTTGGGTATATAAATATGGGTGATGTATCAATTGGAGAGTTCTTCCTCACCCTTCTTTGTGAGAGACTTGGAGAACCAGAGTGGTTCTACAAGGCTTGTTCCACAAACTTTCTACTCAATTATCCAAAAGGTAATCAACTGGTGTTGATCACCAAGGCCAAAACGTCCAACTATTTCTTGTTTCTTGGATATTGTACAGTAATTCCAACAGCCCGAATTTGTTTCTCAAGACCCATGCTTCATTAGTATTTCTGCAATGAGCTCAATTTTGTTACCAATTATCGATGGCCCATTCAGGGCTTAGATTCCCAGGAATAGAATTAAAAGAATCACCCTCCACTTCTTTACTATCCCCTTAAACAAAAGAAAGATATGGCGCTTCCATAGGAACCAGGCTAGCCAGCACCATCCCTCTTTCCCGCCACTTCCAACATATGTTCATTTCCAAATTACAACATTCCAGGCACTGTTACAAAGACATTAGACCAAGACACCAGTGTTGGCATCTGTGGCAGGGGTTGGTCCACACGTGCAATACCATCATTTAAGTAATTAAGAATCATTCATAAGTCAATGCAACAAGCATTATCACAATTATCTGTTGTGTATGCCATATTTCATTTCCTAGACACGTGTGATCAGCTAGTCAAGAATTTCAAAGAAGATTTGGGTGACTGGTTTAGGATAGTTGGTCTGAACTTCCAACTCAAATAACACCCCCTGGGTTTGCACTCAAGCACTGAAAACTTGATATCTTGCCCAAGTTTGTGTGTGAGCCACTTTAGTTGAATTCTTGGATTATAGATTATGGAGAAAAAGAGAAAGAGATTAGTGATTTGTGGAAATCATATTAGAGAGTTGTCTAATCTCTATATATGAATTTTTTTGTACATATATGTGTGTGTGTGGTGTGTGTGTGTGTAGGTTGGTATACCGCAACATATGGTATACCGCACAAGTACATGTATACAATCATTTTGACAATATTACCCTCAATATACTATATCTCAACACTCCCCCTTAAGCTGGTGAATAGATATTCAACATTCCCAACTTGTCTACAATGTATGAAAAATGAGCTCAACTAAGTCCTTTGGTGATTACATCTGCAAGTTGATACTTGGTCTGAACAAAAGGAATGCATATACCACCGGACTTTATATGGTCTTTGATGAAATGTAGATCAATCTCCCCGTACTTTGTCTGATCATGTTGCACTAGGTCATGTGCAATGCTGATGGCAGATTTATTATCACAAAAGAGACTCATTATACCATTTACAAGAAATCCAAGTTCGTCTGGTAACATCTTTAGCCATATAGGTTCACAAATTCCATTTGTCATGGATCTAAATTCAGCTTTAGCACTAGATCTCACCACCACTGATTGTTTCTTGCTAAGCCATATAACAAGATTACCCCAAACAAAGGAACACTAGCTTGAGGTAGATCTTTTGTCACTTAAAGAACTGATCCAATCTGCATCTGAAAATGCTGCCGTAGCTACTCTTTGATGATCATGTCTCTTGTACATGAAACATTTTCCGGACTATCCTTCAAGTATTTCAGGACTATATGCAGCTTCCATATGAGCTTATCTATAAGCATGTATAAACTGGCTAATCACACTTACTACATATGCGATATCTGGTCTAGTTAAGGACAAATAGATAAGACATCCTACAAGTCGTTGATTTCTAATAGCATCAATCAACCTTTTGTTGTCATCTTCTTTGAATTTGTGATTTACCTCAGTCGGTGTGGTGCATGGCTTACTCCCCATCATCCATGAGTCCTTTTAACAAGTCCAAAACATATTTCTTCTTGACAAATTAAAATCCCTTGTCTAGACCTTGCAACCTTAATTCCAAGGAAATACTTAAGTAAACCAAGATCCCTGATTTCAAACTCTTTGGCTAGACTGCCCTTAAGTTGTGCTACTTCCATCTCATCATTACATACAACCACAATGTCATCCACGTATACAATACGAGTTGTCACCTTGGGACCCTGTCTCTTCACAAATAGAGTATGATCTGCTTAAATATTCTTTATACCCATTCTTGATCATGGTAACCTTGAACCTTTCAAACCAAGCTCTTGGGGACTATTTCAAACCATGCAATGCCTTTTCAACTTGCATACTTTGCCTCTTGCACTCGGCATTTGGAACTCAGATGGGGTATCCATGTATACTTCCTTTTTCCAAATCTCCATGTAAGAGTGCATTATTCACATCAAATTGGAGGAGAGGCCATCATTGATTTGGAGCAAATGAAATTAGGACCTGAACTGAATTCATCTTTGCCACAGGGGCAAAGGTCTCCTAGTAATCAATACCAAATGTTTGTGTGTATCCCTTAGCGACTAGGCAGGCCTTATACCTGTCAATCGACCCATTTAGTTTGTGCTTCCTAGTGAACACCCACTTATACCCAACTATCATCTTCCCTCTTAGAAGGTCAACTAGCTCCCATGTACGGGTTTTTTCTAAAGCTTTCACCTCATCTTCCATAGCAGCCCTCCATTGTGGTTGTGATAAGGCTTCATATACACTGCGAGAGATAGTGATTGAAGACAAGGAAACAACAAAGCTCCGAAACATGGAAGATAAATCATGATAGGAAACAAAATTAGATATGGGATACTTAGTGCATGATCCAACACCCTTTTTGAGAGCAATAGGTATGTCAAAATCATCCACTAATTCAAGGGAGGCAGAGGTGTTACCTGTTTCAGGAATTGGTTCTAAAAAAGACTTTGAAATGGATACAACATAATTATGGCAATTATGATTTAGATTCTAATCATTTTACTGATTTGGATTTGGATCAGCTTGCTTCTTCCTTTTGAGTGTATGCTTGAAGTTCAGCCTCCCCCCTTCCACTGACACCATCACTATCAAAATGATATGAAAGAACTAGAACAAGAAGTGAAATGGAACAAGACAACTCTTCACCAACTAAATTCTCCCCCTGATGAGATATTTACTCAAAGAAAAGAATGGAATTGACTAAAAAAATGTAACATCTCGAGAGAGATCTTTTCACAAGTGAGTGAAAGCACTTACACCCTTTCTGATCGGCACCATAACTTACGAAGACACATTTAAGTGTTTTTGGATCCAATTTGGTTTAGATACATGTACGTGACAAATGCACTCAAACATTTTTTAGGGAAGAGAGAACAAAAGAGTTACAAGAGAACAAATGAGGTAAGCAGTTGTTCGAATGGCGTCAGACCAAAAAGTCTTTAGCCACATTCATTATAAACATGATGACGCAAGCAATTTCAAGCAAGTGTTTGTTTTTACACTCAGCTACCACATTCTGCTCAGGAGTGCCCGGACATGTGGTTTGATAAACAATTTCAAACTCATCAAAGAATGAAGAAAGAGAACTGGAGAGATACTCTCCCCCATTGTTAAAACAAAGAATACGATGTCGGGTACTAAACTATGTATTTACCATGTTATAAAAGGATATAAATGCAGTACATACATCACTTTTGCTCTTTAACAAGTATACCCATGTAACCTGAGAATAAACATCTCCAAATGTAACAAAGTATCTAAACCAAACAAAGAAGTAACTGGGGAGGGCCCTAAACATCAAAGTGAACAATAGCAAATGCAAACAAACTTCTATTAATACTCAATGGATAGACAGAACGACAATGTTTTGCCAACTAGCAAAGTTCACAATGAAAGAATACTTAAACTTGGGAAACATCTTCCCTAGCAAAGAAAAAGATGGGTCATGATCCAGGCCGGGTCACACTAGCTTACATGGAGCAATTGGACCGGAAGAAGAAGGCCAAGCCTTCGGGTTGGTGGTTGACCCTTTGGACCGGATTTGGTTCATGGGTCAATTCATACTACAATCCTTAGTGGTGTTTAGTGGGAAAGTCTTTTAAGGATTTCTAGTTTTTTGTTGCTCTTCTAGAAGGCCTGGACTTGGTTATCTTGGAACTAGAAGAGATATGGGAAAGGGGAATTGCTTACATGGAAAAAGCTCTCTTATGCTTTCTAGTTACATTGGAAATGTCTTTCTATATTTTCTAGCTTCGTAGGAAATTTTTTTTTTTTTTTTTTTTTTTTTGTGCAAAGCATTTAATTCTCGAGTTAGTGGGTTTATAGAGATTTTCTCCCCTCGTTCTATATATAAGGGGGTGTCTTGTGTATGTAAGGGAACCGTTTTGCAACATATATGAAATATTAATCTTCTTGGTAGTGTAAGAAGACCATAAATTAGGGGTGTTCTTGACGTGAAGATTTTTTGTCCAAGAGCGATGTCTCATTGGTTCCCCTTCACGATTTTTTTCCTCTCCTTCGGCAATTTTTCTTGCTTTGGCAAGCACTTGAACAGGTCTCAACTCTTTGTGGTTGTGTGCTCTGTTCCATTGCACTAAGGAACGGACTTGAGCATAGTCTCTGCCTTGATAAAATACACCATTGTGAGAAGTATATTAGTCATATTGTAGTTATGTTGGTATACCATTGTATATGGTGTATAAACTTTCTACTTAAACAAATAATAAATCCTATGGGAGTAAAAGATAGATTTACTCATACGGTTTCTTCTCATTCAACACAGTTTTCTTTTTTCTTCTCTCATTTCTACTTCGCTTTAAGGTTTAATCTAGCTCAACCTGTATCAAAGTTGTTCCTAAAAGTGTGATCAGGAGTAGAAGAGGGACTCTGACTGATATACCCTAGGGTTGACGTCAGCAAGTCATATGTTGACGTCAATAAGCAGTACAGGGTCATGCTCAAATGAAGACATGAGGTGATGTGAAATATTATGCTGAGTTTTTTGGTGATTTTTGCAGAATTTTTCAATGGCTGAAGAAGTGTATTTTGACGTTTGTTCCAAGATTTTTTTTGAAAATAAATAGCGTTAGATATGAGAAAATATGATCGTACAGTTTGATCTGAAGTTTTTTAATCGGTTGGAAGGCAAAGGGTGGATCATTTTTTTATAAGGAATCATAGTGTTTTTGTCTCGTTTATTTTGTGGAGGTTTGAGGTGATGGTGAGCAATCGTATTACCTATGTTAGATGCCAGACGACTCTATATATTCTGAGTTTTTTTCGAAATCCATTCTTGGTGATCAAATTTGTTTGAAATCCATCTATGGTGATAAAAAAATGTATCCTTTGATTAGATTCAATGGAGTTTGGTGTTCCTGCTGTTGTGTTATTGGGTGCAAATGGTCGTACAAGCCTCAAAAGTCTGTACATGTAACCATGATCTGTCTAATCCACTTCCCTCGGGAATCATAATGTTTTCTTTCGTATGTTGATTGGTTTGTTGAGCCCGGATTAGTAGTAGGTGTTACAACCGTTGCGTTGTTTGTATTGATTTGCGACAATGTCAAAAGAGAGTCGAGCCTCGGATCAAACTGTAGAAGCCTCAACCTAGAATGATGTGAGTAATTTTCAGACACTTGGGGATACCTCATAGCCCTAGGTTACTACTGTCAAGTTCAATGGTAGCAACAAATTTAACCCGGTCAAAGTCCTTGTTGATTTACATTCAAGGGAAAATACGGAGGAATACTTGACCTCCGGAAAAAGAAGCCCACACAAGATGATGCAAGCTATAGAAATTGGAAGACTAAGAATGCTACCGTTATGGGGTGGCTCCCTTTTCTTTTCTTTCTTTTTTTTTTTTGAGAGGTAAAGATCTGACTTTATTAAAAACAAAGGCAAAAGACACATAAAAGAAATGATCATCGGGCAGGTGATGCCCACAAAAAGAAAAGGCAACAAAATGTGAGGTAAATAGAAATAACAAAAGCAAGATAAAAATAGCCCCCATATCACAGCTTACAACTCCTCACGCCATATAGCATCTCACACATACTCCTTGAAATCTGGATCCACCGCTAACCATTCAAAAAGGATCTTATAGATAAAAGTTACAAGTGCCACTTCTGATCGATACTTATCATCAAAAATCCTACAATTCCTTTCTTTCCATAGCCCCCAACAAATTGCCCCCAGTAAAGCATGCCAGATTAGGAGGGATAGTCTATCCAAGCCAGTGATCACCCAACCCGAAATCAACTCATGAAACAAAAAGCAGGTCCAAATGAAGAAAGACACTTTGAATGGGATTTCCACTCTCTAAATACTTTTATAAGAAACCAAACAGTCAATGTTATTTAATAGTTAATCATATAAAGATTTAGCTGTAAAACACCCTCTTTTGTTCCAAGAACCCAAACCCACTCATCCTTAATCTCCTGAACTGGACTAGTATTGCCCAAAAGACCCAGCATACCCACCAACTCTCCAGCCTCCCACCACCTTGGCTCTTTAATTCAACGACACCAGAAATCAATGAGCACTTCTTATTTCTTGAGACAGTAAATCAAATCTGGAGTGCATTAGCCAAGTCGTATTTAGAGATAGGACACACAGCCAAGGTGTTTGAATTGTGGTAGAAAATTGCTTACTTCAAAAAAGGTGACCAGCCACTTACACTTTACTATTCCTCTTTATGGAAGATGTGAGATGAACCAAACCTTTACACCACATATCGTCTTGCCTACATAAAGGATACTATAGAGTATCAGAATCATGTCGAAAGTATACAAATCTTTAAATTTTTAGCAAGATTGAACCTAGAATATGAGCAGGTGTCCTTATTCTTGGGAAAGATATTTTGCCCTCCTTAGATGAGGTGTATGCTTATGTCCATAGAAAAGAGCGACACTAAGGAGTGATGAATATAGTTGCTATCGTTGAGAAGTCAGCCTTGATTTCTTCCTCCACTAGAGGTAGTCGTGGTGGGAATATTGGACGTGGTCACGGAAGTTCTGATGATAGAGATTGCTTTAAGTATGAGTATTATGGTCAATCTAGACATACACAGGACCAATGTTGGGATCTACATGGCCGACCACAGGATCTACCTTCTCGGTCTTCACAACGAAGTGGATCTAAAGGTGGTAGAGGTGGAGGTCGTTTTGGAAATAGTAGACTAAATGCAGACTCAGTAACTTCTACACCCACAGAAAAGCCTACCACAACTCCAACTCATGGACTCTCAGGCCCTACAGATCTTCACAACTATTGTGTTACATTTTATCCGTCTCATTACGTGTTTCAAGACATGGTGACAAGGAAGACTATTGGTTCGGAGCATGAAAAGGATGGTCTTTATTTACTAGATTCCAGTTTTGCCATAACAACACCAACAATAAAGAGGGTTTCTTCTACTTCAGGTCCAGATGAGTGACTTCTTTGGCATCGTCACTTGGGACATCTGTCTCTTTCAATGTTAAAGAAAATATTCCCTCAATTCTCTTCATTTCAATTAGATGTTTTTTGTGAACCATGCCAGTTGGCTAAACACTGTCTTTTTGTTTACCCTCTAAATAATAATAAAGGTTCTACTTTGTTTTCTCTTGTGCATTCTGATGTGTGGGGACCTTCCCCTATGTGCTCCTTATCTGGTTATCAGTATTTTGTGACATTTGTTAATGATTGTTCTCGTGCTACTAGGATTTATTTGTTAAAGAATAAGAGTGTTGTGTATGAAGCATGTAAGTCTTTTCATAGTATAATTACTATCCAATTCAATACCAACCTTAAAGTTATGAGATCTGACAATGGGGAAAACACCTGACCTGAGAATTCTCTACCTTCCTTGATAGCTCTGGCATTATCCACTAAACGAGCCGTCTAGGCACTTCTGAACAAATTGGGGTGGTAGAGAGAAAGAACCGACACCTATTAGAAATTACAAGAGCTTTTATGTTCACCATGAATGTCCCGAAAACCTTTTGGTCTGAAGTTGTCTAAACAGCTGGCTATCCCATTAACAGGATTTTGTCACGTTTCCTTTCAAAAAAATCTCTACATGATGTTTTGTTCCCAGAAATACCTACATTTGCACTGCCACCTAAAACCTTTGGATGCATTTATTATGTACATGTGCCTAAATCTAATTGTACTAAACTAGAACCCAAAGCAAATAAGTGTGTTTTTCTTAGGCTATGGTGTCAACCATAAAGGCTATAAATGCTTCCATCCACCCACTCGTCGTTATTTTGTTTCTCAAGACATGCCCTTTTTCGAGTCTATTCCATATTTTTACGCTAATGGGACCTAACCTCTCCCAAGGGGGAGCAAGATGTTCAAAATGAATTGATAGGTTCTAGTTCTCTCCCTCTCCCTATTCCTCTTCCTGTTCTTGTTCCTGCTTCTTAGTTTGATGGTGGAAAGAGAAATCCAGAATTGTTGGTGTATACCAGGTGCAAGAAACCAGAATTACAAGAAGAGTGTAAGGATCTGAATTCTCATGACCCACACCAAGTGTCGACCTCTAACACCAATCCTGAGACAGGTAACATTCTTTCCTCTCTTCCTTCATCGGGTGATGATCTTGATTTGCCTATTGCTTAGCAAATGGATCTGCATTCAACATCCTATATCCAATTTTGTCTATTATCATGCTTTGTCTCTTCATTTTCGTAGTTTCTTTGTGGTCTTGTCTTTTGTTTCTGCTCCTCGCAATGTTTCTGAGGCATTATCACAATAATGCTAGAAGGACGCAATGGTTGAAGAGATGAAGGCTCTTGATAAGAATAACACTTGGGAGTTAGTAGATCTTCCAAGAGGGAAGAAAGTGGTTGGCTGCAAGTGGGTCTTGACTGTTAAGTACAAGGTTAATGGTTCAGTAGAAAGAGATAAAGCACGGCTGGTGGCCAAAGGGTACACTCAAACCTTTAGCATTGATTATCAGGAGACATCTGCACCTATGGCAAAGATGAACTCCATACGAGTTCTCATATCTCTAGTTGTAAATCAAAATTGGTCACTCTTACAGTTTGATGTGAAGAATGTCTTTCTTCATGGAGATTTAGAAGAGGAAGTATACATGTCCACTCCTCTAGGCTTTCATATGTCCAATTTTGAAGGAAAGGTTTGAAATTTGCGAAAAGCATTATATGGGATTGAAGCAGTCTCCACTTGCTTGGTTTGAGAGGCTTCGCTCTCAATGTTACAATCTGGTTATAAGCAAACACAGGCAGATCATACACTCTTTATCAAACGCATTGATGTGAAAGTAACAATCTTAATTGTCTATGTGGACAATATTGTAGTTACAAGGAACGATGATGTTGAAGTTACCCGTTTGAAAGAAAATATAGAAAAGAGTTTGAAATTAAAGACTTTGTTTCTCTACGATATTTTCTTGGGATTGAGGTTGCCAAAGTCAAACAAGGCATCTTTCTTTCTCAACAAAAGTATGTGTTAGACTTATTGAAGGAAGCAGGAATAGAGGGTGTAAACCGTGTGCAACACCTATTGAGGTAAATCATAAGTTGAAGGAAAATGATAGTGAGCGACTAATTGATGCTGGGAGGTCTTAGCGTCTTGTAGGACACCTTATCTACCTATCCCTTACTCGACCCGATATTCTTATGCTGTCAGTGTTCTTAATCAGTTTATGCATGCTCCAACAGAAGATCATATGAAGGCAACTTTCAGAATCCCCAAATATCTGAAAGGTTGTCCTGGAAAAGGTATCTTATATAAGAGACATGGCAATCACTGTATCAAGGTTTATACTGAAGCAAATTGGGTCAGTTCATTTACTTATCAGAGATCCACTTCTGGATATTACTCGTTTGTTGGTGGCAATCTAGTAACGTGGAGTAAGAAACAACCGGTTGTGGCTAGACCCAGTGCTAAGGTAGAGTTTAGATCTATGACCCATGGGATATGTGAGAAACTGTGGTTACATATGTTGCTTGTTGAAGTTGGGTTTCCAACTACAGGACCTATGAGACTTTACTCTGATAATAAGGTCACTAATAGCATAGCACACTGTTGGAGTGGAGTCTGATGTAAGCCGGAGGCAAGAGGAACCAGAGTGAGTTCCAACACTGTTGGATTGATCCCAGATCGATCTAAGCACATTCGGGTGTCACAAACTGCAACAGACCAAAAACCAGAAAACTGCCAACTCAAGCCCGGATTGAGCCCGGTTCGAGTCGAGGCGCTCGGCTTAAGCCTGGATCGAGTCGACAATGACAAGAAGAAAATAGAAACTTTTGTATAGCGCCAGGAAAGTTAGGTTTTGTAGTGGGATCAAATTGTATGATCTATATAAAGTCTCTATTGTTGTTTAAGGTTATTGAGAGGTCACTCAAAAGAATTGCAAGAGTTTTTGCAAGGTTTGAGAGAGTGGTGCAAAGCTTGGGAGGGTTTTTTCTTTGGGTTGTCTCAAGGTTCTCTTGGTTGAGAGAGAATGTGAGAAGGGGAAAGAGAAAGGGATTCTCAAGGGTTGTGGGTTGTGATAGAGTGTGTATGAATAAAAGGGAAAAGCTTGTAGCTTTGTATTCTTCCATTATAGTGAAAGGTTTGTGTGGCTCCGTGGTTTTTCCTCAGTCTTCGGATTTTCCACATAAATCTTTGTCTTATGGTTTCTTATGTATTTGCTCATTTATTTTGTGTGTATTATTACATCCCAACGAACTCGCATCAAGAGAGGATTACGATCCCAACACACACGACCCAGTCCAACATGATCATACTAAGCATGTAGAAGGGCAACATTTGTACTCCATTCAAACTTCTCACGTCTTTATAAACGGTCTCAGTGGGGCTCAATTCATGTACTTGGTTGGCAAACTGCGAATGATAGATATCTATTCACCATCTTAATAACCCTTTTCATGACCGTGTTTCATTATGTGAGCCAGCTACGGGGGAAAACAAAAGATGGGATGAACATATATGGGATGGAGTAAAGTTGAAATTCCCAAATTTAATGGTTGATTGCAAGTCGAAGAATTTCTTGATTAGCTTTCCACTATTGAAAGAATCCTAGACTTCAAAGATGTTCTCAATGATAAGAAGGTTAAATTAGTAGCCTCAATGCTATGAGGAAGAGCATCTGCAAGGTGGAATCAACTCTTGATGACAAGGCAACGAGGGGGGAAATCACGTATCACAAATTGGGAGAAAATGAAGAAAATGATGAGGGAAAAAAAATTTCCCTTTAACAATACCCAAACCATGTATCAAAAATTGCAAAATCTTCAACTAAGTTCGTGAATGACTACATTGGAGAATTTTACCAATTGATTTCTAGAATTGATGTGACTGAAAATGAAGAACAAAGAGTGTCATGTTATATTAGAGGTTTAAAGCCATCCATCCAAGATGTGCCTAACCTTCATACTTTATGGA
Source organism: Platanus orientalis (assembly GCA_025762735.1). Taxonomy (NCBI): domain Eukaryota; kingdom Viridiplantae; phylum Streptophyta; class Magnoliopsida; order Proteales; family Platanaceae; genus Platanus; species Platanus orientalis. The sequence goes on along the minus strand of JAOXJP010190484.1, from coordinate 28,394 downwards.
TTGTTTTGGAAGCTTTTCAAAGAACTTTGACTATTGAAAAACAATAAGGCTAAGGTGAATCACGTGCTAGATTTTTTCAAGAGTTAAAGAAAGAAATATTACGAGAAATGTGGTAGAACAAAGTGCTACAACAGCCCAAAACCATACAACTACTCAAAAAATTCAAGGAGGAGGCCATGTAGCACCTATGAGCCACTCAAACACTAATGTGCAAGGCGAAAACTCCTAGGAGAGCAAGGCCATTCAATGTTTTAAATGTGATGAACTGGGGCATCGAGCCATGGAATGCTGTAAAAAGTTAGTTGGGAAGGAAAACAACTTTTGATTGAAGAAGAAAATGAAGAAATGGAAAAAATGCAAGATAAAGAAATTGAAAAGGAAGAAGATGCCATTACACAAGGTGACTTAGGAGTGTCACTTGTAATCCGAAAAAATCTTGTCAATCCAAGGCAAGAATCACAAGAGGATTGGCTACGCACCAATATAGTTGTGAAAATATGGTTTCTGAAGAAACTATGAACAAGTTGAAGTTGAAAGTGAAAAATCATCCAAATCCTTACAAGCTTGCTTGGTTCAAGAAAGGAAATGAAGTGACTGTTAGCAAATGTTGCCTAATCTCACTTTCCATTGGCAACCGATATTTTGATAAGAGCATGTGCGATGTGGTAGCCATGGATGTTTGTCATAATCTTTTGGGAAGACCATGGCAATATGACGACAAAGTAATACACGATGGATTCAAAAACACCTATACTTTTTGGAAGGACAATAAGAAAATTATCTTAGTCCCAACAAAGGAAGAAATTAGACCCAAGCCTAATCAAGGGGAGGATAGTAATTTACTTTTTATGTTTTAAGTGGCTGAAAGTAAGGTGTTTTACACATTAGTGACTCGAAATAAATCTTTAGTTGAAGTCACACCAATGGAAGTTCAACCAATTCTTGAAGAATTTGAAGATGCCATGCCAACAAACTTATGTCTAGGTTTGCCTCCAATGAGAGATATTCAACACCAAATAGACTTAGAAACAGGATTGAGTCTACCAAACAAAGCTCATTGTAGGATGAGTCCTAAAGAGCACTAGGAGTTTAGTAGGCAAGTCAATAAGTTATTGGAAATGGGTTGTATCAGGGAAAGCATGAGTCCATGTACAGTTCCTGTATTACTAGTCCTAAAGAAAGATGGATCATAGCGCATTTGCAAAGATAGCAGAGCCATCAACAAAATCACCATTACGCATCACTTTCCTATCCCAAAGTTGGATGATATGTTAAACCAGCTAGCAGTTGCTCAAATCTTTTCAAAGATTGATTTGAAGAGAAGTTATCATCAAATTCAAATCCGAGAAGGAGATGAATGGAAGACTGCATTCAAAACTTGAGAATGATTATATGAGTGGATGGTTATGCCGTTTGGATTGTCAAACACGCCTAGCACTTTTATGAGAATGATGAATCATGTGTTAAAGCCATTTATTGGAAAGTTTGTGGTTATGAATTTTGATGATATTTTGATACATAGTTAATCACTTGACCTACACAAACAACACCTTCAAGAAGTCTTCACCACTCTTTGAAAAGAGCATTATTTGTTAACAAAAAGAAGTGCTCTTTTATGACAGACCATGTGACATTCTTAAGCTATAACGTATCTGCAGAAGGAGTTCGAGCAAACCAGTCCAAAGTAAAGGCTATTCTTGAGTGGCCAACACCTAGTAGTGTGCATGATGTAAGAAGCTTTCATGGCGTAGCATCCTTCTACCATCGAGTCATTAAGAATTTCAATACCATTGTTGCTTCAATTACATATTACATGAAGAAGGTGTTTTTCAGTGGGCCAATGTAGCAAATGAGAGCTTTCAATCTATCAAACGACGATTGTCTAAAGCTCCTATCCTTGCATTACCAAACATTGGTAAGATGTTTGAAGTAGATGTGAAGCATCACAAGTTGGCATTAGTGCAGTGTTGAGTCAAGAAAGCATACTAGTGGCATTTTATAGTGAGAAACTGACTGGAGCAAAGCTTTGATATGCTACTTAAGATATTGAATTTTATGCCACTGTTCAAACTTTGGGGCATTGGAGACATTATCTCATTCAGAGGGAGTTTGTGCTATATCATGATCATGAAATTTTAAAGTATCTAATTAGCCAATAGAGCTTGAGTAGACGACATGGCAAGTAGGCAAGTTACTTGAAAGAGTTGGTGTTTACTTTGAAGCACAAGGCAGGAGTCCACAACAAAGGTGCAAATGCTTTAAGCAGGACAACATTGCTCAGTACAATGCAAATAAGTGACTGGATTTAAAAGTATCTCTATGATGAAGATGTTTCCTTTTAACCCATTGTTTGAGGAGTTATTGAAGGCAGCAGAGATGATCATTGTCTTCATGATGGGTTTCTTTTCAAGGAGACTTGTCTTTGTATTCCTAATTATTCTTTAAGGGAGTTCATTAAAGAATTGCATGGTGAATGACACTTTGGCCAAGACAAGCTTCTTTTGGCCCATGTTGAAGTGAGATGTGGAAAGATGCTACACATGCCAAGTGTCAAAAGGAAGAGCAATGAATGTTGGATTATATACTCCATTACCAGTTCCAACGACTCCATGAATAGATGTTAGCATGGATTTTATTCTTGGGTTGCCGCGAACTCAAAGGGGAATGGATTCAATATTTGTTGTGGTAGATAGATTCTCTAAAATGGCTCATCTTGTTGCATGAGGAAGACCATAGATGCTTCCAACATCACAAATCTTCACCTCAAGGAAACTGTGCAATTGCATGGTGTTCCTTAATTTATCACTTACGATCGAAACAGAAAAGTCATTAGCCATTTCTAAAAGACATTGTGGAGAAAGTTGAGAACTGAGTTGAATTTTAGTACAGCTTATCATCCACAAATTGATGGACAGACAAATGTAGCCAATAGGGGTGTGGGAAATCTAATCCGAAGCTTAATAGGAAACAATGTGAAGAGTTGGGATCAGGTGTTGCCACATGCAAATTTTGATTTTAATAGATCCAAGAATCGGACTACTCAGCATAGCCCATTTGAAATTGGGTATGGAAGAAACCAGAATAGTGCATTGGATTTGATTCTCATTCCTAACATGAGACGAATTAATAGCAAGCCAGAAGACTTGGTGGAGCACGTTCACAATCTATTCGTGAGCAAGTGTGGAAGTAAATTGAGACCAGCAATGCCAAATACAATACCGTAGCTAAAAAACATAAAAAGAATGTTGTTTTTAAAGGAGACTATGTATAGGTTGTTCTTACTAAGGATTGTTATCCAGCTGAAGAATATAACAAGTTGAGTGCAAGAAAAGTGGGTCCTTATGAAGTTTTAGAGAAGAACTACGACAATGCATATCGACCGAAGTTGCCTAGCCATGTTACTACTTCAAATGTTTTCAATGTCAAACACCTTACTCCATACTTCGGTGATTCCTTTGAAGATGACGTTGATGTGAACTCAATGGCAAGTTCTCTCCCATCAGGAGTGACTAATGCAAACCAGGTCGCACTAACTTACATGGAGCAATTAGACCGGAAGAAGCCTAAGCCCTGGCTTTGAGTTAAGTTGAGTCGAGTTAGTGGTTGGCCCTTGGACCAAATTTGGTTCATGGGTCAATTCATGCAACAATCCTTAGTGAAGTTTGGTGGGAAAATCTTTTAAGAATTTCCAGTTCTTTGTTGCTCTTCTAAAAGGTCTTGACTTGGTTATCTTGGAACTAGAAGAGATATGGGAAAGGGGAGTTGGTTGCATAGAAATAGCTTTTTTTATGCTTTCTAGCTATATTGGGAATGTCTTTTTATATTTTTAGCTTCCTAGGAAAAAAAAATTTGTGCAAAGCATTTAATTATCAAGTTTGTGGGCTTTGCAGAGATTACCCCCCTTCATTCTCTCTATAAGGGGGTATCTTGCGTATGTAAGGGAACCTTTTTTGCATCATATATGAAATATCTAACTTCCTGCCAACTCTTAGGTGTAAGATGACCACAAGTTTTGGGTGTTCTTGGCGTGCTTCTTGGTGACTCTTAGGTGTAAGAAGACCACAAGTTGTGGGTGTTCTTAGCATGAAGATTTTTCGTCCGAGAGCAACGTCTCCTTGGTTCCCTTCAACGAATTTTTTCCTCTCCTTCGATAACTTGTCTTGCTTTGGTATACACTTAAACCGGCCCTCAACTCTTTGTGGTTGTATGTGCTTGCATTCCATTGCACTAAGGAATGGGCTTGAGCATAGTCTATTTGCCTTGGTTCCGTGAAGACAAAGGACTTAAATCCAAAATTTATCCATATGGATTCTTGAATTTATCCATGCGGATTCTTTGAATTCATCCGAACGGATAAAAACACCGATTTCACTTGCCTCATCACGCACTTCATCCATGCCACTTCCAGGTTGTGTCAGGTGGCAAAGACGATGGTACCACTGTAACAACTCATTTGTAGTAGAAGAGGAGATGTCCTGTATTATTAAAGATGCTACCAATGTCTAAAAAATTTGAATCCAAAAGATAGAGACCGCCCTTCTCATACCCCATACAAATAGTCGTTTTTGTCTTCAAATCCTGAAACAAATAATAAGAGGAAAGAAAGTAACACTATAGTTAAGACTCTTAATGAGATGGCTAATGCACTATAAATTTAGGGTAAAGTTAGACATATGAAGAACATATGACAACGACAAAGTAGAAGTGGCAGATATATCACCATGCCCTGCAATAGATGAGTAAGAACAATCTGCAATATGGACCTTATCTTTCCTAGAACTAACATGATAGAACGTAAAGAGGGAGGACATACCAATCATATGGTGAGAGACTACTGAATCAATGATCTAAGAAAACATATGCTGATAAGGAATATGCATATGTACCTGAAACAGATGCCACAAATAAAGAGATAGGAGCAATTGAAGGAATCTCTAGCTGAGAAACAAACTGATGGAAAGCCTTAATCTCTTCTCGTGATAAACTTCCATCAGATAGAGTAGAGGATGAAGGAGCCGTAGGTGCAAACTCTAAAGAGGCGAATGCTATATAATGAGCATTGGGCCTATTACCTCCAAATCTACCACCTCCTCTACCATCACCAAACCCACCTCGTCAAGCCACCCTTTGAATACCAACTAGTAGTTTAGGCCGGGTTCAAATGGTTTACCAGACCTAGCCTTCAATTTTTCTGGTTCGAAAATCGCTCAAACCAAATAATCGACTAGACCAACTTCACTAGAATAAGTCATCTCAACTACAGAATTGCATCATCTCCTGCTCCTAAATTTCCTAGTGGTCCAGCATCAACCGATTCAACCTCACATGTTGGAGACGATATTCTTAATGAATCACCAGATTCGAAATCACTCAATGTTTCATCAGTTTCAAAAAGCAGAACAATGAAGTCATTATCAACAAATTTTCTAAAATAAACATAGTGATCTGCAACTGTCTTCGCATACCCATGGCTCACCATAAATGAGTAAAACTTCTTGTACCATTGCTTGGGGGGGCTTGTTTTAACCCATACAGGCTTTTTCAATTTGCAAACCAAGTGTACTTTACCCTTCACTTCAAACCCTTTTGGATGTTCTATATAAATCTCTTCCTCCAAATCACCATGAAGGAAAGCAGTTTTGACATCTAGTTGTTTCAGCAAGGAGCAAAGAAAACGGATGCACTAACGCTACTCCTTATTAAGTAAGTTGTTACGGATGCACGTGCTAACATGCTTTACTTACTAATAGAGGGGCGCGTCAATGCTTAATCCATTGCTTTTTTAGGAGTAAGGTCATTGCTTGTTTCTTCGCTTTCTTCATATGTATATGTATAGAAAAGGTCATAAAGAGTTGGCATATGCAGCATATATTTAAAGATAGACATATGCAAAATCGAATCAATGTGAATATGTATCGATTTCTCGGGGGTCAAGGGCACGCAATTTCATAGTGGAGATCGGGTTAGTAAGATGGAATGGACAAAGAAAAGAGAGTCCTCAACCGGAACAACAGCCACCATAATTACATAGATAACTGCTCCTCTAGGTCGAACCATATGGCGGCTGGAAAGAAAGACGACCTCACCTTCTTGTAGATGGCGTCAATGAGAGCTACTTTAGTATCCCCTGTTGACCTTCTTTTGTAGATAGAATCTTCAATGAGTGGAAACAAGCACCCTTACTAGTACTAGTAAAGTAAAAGGGTTTGAAAGCCCCAACTCTAAACCAATAAGTTCAAGCTAACGCGCGCCCCTAATATAGTTTAATAACTAGTTGATACGGTTCAAGTGCTATGCAACAACTATTAAACAATACAGGGGGTTTAGCTAACTATATATTGGCTCACCTTGGCTTGGTAAGGGTTTTCTTCGCTTGCTCTGTAGTATGAGCCTCATACAGAGCCGCGCCCCTTTAATATAAGGAGAAGAAGAGGGACCACCCTCTTTTATTTTCTTTTCTGCGCCAATCCAAGTGAATTGAAAACTGGCCTAAAATCCCTTTGCAATCGAAGGTGAAAGCAGGAAAAAGATGATAAAACCCTTTTTTCTTTGTCAGCCGACTTAAAAGGTGCTCTCAATGTACCGCCATACACACCTAAACATTAGACCAATTGTGGTAGGCCCAACAGTTTCCAGAATGTCGTTGTCATGATGTTAATCCGGCTTCCGAGACTATAGCATCCGCATAGCCTCGAATACGTGCATTGGAGCTCTTCGCTCAATATCCCGGGTTTAGGCAAGTCCTGCGGACATCTATGCAGATCCCAACATTAGTCCTTAGTATGTCTAGATCAACCATAATGCTCACATTTGAGTCGATCCCTATCATCTAAGGATGTACCAAATCTTTGACCACGTGTAGTGAAACCCCCACGACCACCTCGCCTCGAGGTAAAAACAATTTTGATTTCTCCATTGACTCCTCATCATCTTTCCTCTCTATGGACATATGCATATAACACATTCAAGGAAGGAGGAAGAGGCATATTCAAGATTTGAACTCAAATCTACACATACGCAAAAATTCAAACTCTTGTATCTCCTCAACATGTTTCTTGCATGTTGTGGCATCCTTCAAACAAGGACGATGAGTGGTATAATTTTATTTTCGATAATTACGGCAAGTGGTATAATGCTCCAGCTCCTCCCACATCTTCCTCAAGGATGCATAGTAGTTGCTAGAGGTTGATCCCTTGTTTGAACTGTGCAATTCTCTATCGCAACTCATACACTTTAGCCACGTGTCCAATCTCTGAATAGGCTAGAGATAGAGATTCCCAGATCTAATGAGCAGTTTCAATGAACAAATAATGATCACTAATTTTGGAATTCATGGAACTCAACAACCAATCCATAACCATAGCATTTTTTGTTTTTCACTTCCGATACTGGGGATCACTCTTAGGAGGAACTTCAATCTCACCTGTCAAATATTTCTCTATATCTTTACCTTGAATGTAAATAAGGGCAGATTTTGACCACCTGAGATAATTGTTGCCATCCAACTTCATAGTAGTAATATGCACTAGGGAGGGATCTCCATTGATAGGAACGCTGCCCATATCACTCTTACTCGATTCCCCGGGGCTCTAGCCCGATTTCCGATTTTCTTCTGACATTTGTTAGTCCAAGAAAACAGCAACCTCAATCTGAAACAACACACAATACAACCCATACAAGTCGATACAAACCTCAGCCAAACAACACAACATTGCCCCAAAGGCATAAACGTCTCAGACAACAAGTAGACACACCAATATAACCTCAAATATGGTTCAAAAGTCCCACGAAGATCACAATCATGCATACGAAATCAACATAGCAAGTAGAAGAGGATCTGTCACAATTTAACATATGAACGATTTTAAAATAATAAAAAAAAAAACCCAAAAAACGTTAAAAATAAGCCCAGGCGTCAACACAAGAGGAAAATTATCACCAAAGATACTCAACAAAATCGCATGAGACCACTTTTGAATGATTCCCACAAAAAAATGACCACTCCACTCCAAATCAATCGACTGATCGAATCAATCAATTCCATCAGATTTGGAGTTTTCAATTTTTTCCATAGATCTACTCGAAAAAGATGTCTACAAGCTTCAAAAAATTCTAAAAAAAATGTTGACAAATCTTCTAAAATCACCACTCCAGATCTACTCGCCACCACTATTTACACTCGGTACGCCCTAGCTGACTAACGTCAACCCTACCTTCAACTCCTCTTCGTCGCCGGCACTCTCCGATTGATTCCCGGTTCACTCTGATACCAAGTTTAATTCTTGGATTATAGATTATGGAGAAAAAGAGAGAAGAAAGAGGAGAAAGAGAGAGATTAGCAATTTCTAGAAATCGTATAAGAGAATTGTCTAATCAATCTATATGAATTTATTTGTATATATATATATATATATATATATATATGTGTGTGTGTGTGTGTGTGTGTGTGTGTGTGTAGAGGGTTAGTATACCGCAACATATGGTATACCGTACAAGTACATGTATACAATCATTTTGACAATACTACCCTCGGTATACTGTTTCTCAACAACTTCAATGTTGAAAAAGTCCACATCATATGATCCCATGGTATCTATATCATCTCAAGTGTAAAAAGGGTGCAAGTTAAAGGTATTTTGGATTGCAAAAATCAAAGAATCCAATTTTTCTAGGCTTTAACCTTTGAGAGTCAGATCTCTCAAAAATTAAAGAATTCAATTTTTCTAAGTTCACTTCTTAAAGTCAAATTTCTCAAAATCAAAGAACCCAAACTGATGCGGAACCTAATACAATTTATATGCAAAACACTAACAGTAGATTTCAAATGGCATATGATGTCCCAATTAAACAATTCTGAAAATTTACCTTAGGGGTAATTTTGTAATTTTCCATAAAAGTGGAAAAATTACCAAAATACCTTCTGATGTGTCAAAATTTTTCAAACTTTTGAGAATATTCCGGGCAGACTATAGGGGTACTCTACTCCAAATTTCACAGAATTTGGATGTCTCTAGCTATGTAAACTAGAAAACGATTATTTAAGCAAAGGTTCTTTAATGGAGAATTCAGCAGAGAAACCCAAAAAACTAATCACAACTCCTGCAGCAATTAAGATATCAAAATACTGCTCTTATCTCTTGTAGATAACACAGTAGCCTTTCAAAAAGTGCAGAAGCCGTACCACAACCTTGCTTCAGATGATAAAAAAAATTCCCCAAACTTGGCTGAAATATTATGTGCCGCCTAGTACTAGTACAGCTTGCTCCTATTTAATAGGAGTGGAAACGAAGGGAAGAAGAAGAAGAAGAGCACCATGTGTGGGCTGTTTTTCACAAAATCTTTATTCAATTCTTAATGTCAAAATCGTTACACTAGTAGGGTTATAAATCCCATTTTTTAATAAACTTGGCCCAATGTGCCAAAAATACCCCCCTAGTGTTGCACAACCAACACTAAATAAACTCCTAATGAAACACTTCTCTTGCATAAAATAAAAAATAAAATAAAAAAACACTTTAAACTTCCCTAAATACCCCTAAACACTATTAATTAATCTATTCTATGACTGCAAAAAAGCCTTATTACATGCCTAAAACTTGAAATTAAAAGCCTAAAACAATCTTCTACTATGGGCATCTGCCCCCTTTCTTCTTTCCTTGAGAAATCTTGGACTTGGACTTCCAAAGGGGGTAGTTCCTCACTAGATATTGTACAGCTGCTGCATCACAAACTACCTAAGTATTCACTTCTGAAAGCCAGACCTCTCAAGCAACGAGCATTGTTCTTCCACATCAGGAAACCATCCATCTCTCTGCATTTTCTAAAATTAGTTGCCTTAATGAGAGTATGCATTTGATATAAGGGAATGAGTTAGCTAATGATGCCCAAACATGTACTTGTTTTGAGTGCTTATTTATTTTTTATCAGTATCTATGGATTGATCACAAGCTAAAATATGGTTAGAGCGCTTATGTGTCTTGAACTTATACTAAATGTGGTAAATATAAATTTCATAACATTTATCTATCAAAAAATTAAATAAATTTCATAACATTTTTTGATTTTTTTGATAGTCGCCAATTAAAGGAAACATTTTCTCAATTTTTGTTATAGCTATTGGAGCAGCTAAAGCAGTTATTAGACTACCTATTGTTTCGTCAATTTTTCGTAACAAAAAGTCAACTCATATCAATCAATCGAATTTGTCAAATAAATAGAATAAAAAAATAAAAATAATAGTAATCATACAAATAATATTCACCTATTTGAATTAGCATGTACGACTGATACATATGACCATGTTTACTAAAATGTAAGGTTTGCTAAAACATAAGAAATCAAAGTATCTTGGCCCTCTCTCATAAGCAAATCCAGAAGTAAATTGATTAGAAAAAATTATGGTAAATCATTGATTTGTCGAGTGTTTACAATATCCGATATATGATTCATTTACTCCTTTACTTTTACTAGTACTAGATTGAAAATTTATGACGTTCAAAAATTTATAGATCCAATGTCACATTCAGTAAAGATTTATGATACATGTATAGGATGTACTCAATGTGTACGAGCCTGCCCCACAAATGTTTTAGAAATGATACATTGGGATGAATGTAAAACTAAGCAATTGTTTTCTGGAATTGTTTTTTGGAGAAAATTCTTACCCTCAATCATCTACAACATAGATAGTGGAATTTGGCGAATAGGTGTATACTTTGTATAAGGGAGGAGGAATATGTGCATCATATTCTCATCCATTGCTCTATGGCTAAAATGGTGTGGGCTTTCTTCCTGTCTCATCTAAAAATACCTTTGATTTTCCGAATTTGTTTCATGAACTGACTTCAGGGTGGATGATCAATGGCTTGAATAGATTATCTCTCCAAATTTGCCGTGCTCTTCTGGGGCCAATTTGTTGGGGATTATGGAAAGAAAGAAATAATAGAATTTTTTAGGACAAATATAGATTGGAAATAGCAGTGGTATCCTTTATCTACAAAATCTTTTTTGAATGGACTGCAGTGTCTTCGGATTTTGAGGTATGGCATTCTATATGATGTCCAAAGTTGTAAATTGTATTCTTTGAGCCCATGGTTCTTGCTTGTTTTTCCTTCTTCAATTTCTTTATTTTTATGTATGTTATATTTGGTGGGTATCACCTACCTGGTGATCCCTTTCTTTTTGTATCTTTTACATTTTATCTTTAATAAAGTCAAATTTTACCTCTCAAAAAAAAAGCAAATTGCTTCTACTCCAAGAACAGAGGATTGTGTAAGTTGTAAGAGATGTGAATCCACCTGTCCAACAGATTCCTTGAGTGTTCGGGGGTTTATTTATGACATGCAGCAACTTGCAGCATGGGTCTAGCTTATTGATATGTTCCAAAAAACTCCACTTGAATCCATTTGATTCCTCTTTACCGACAAAAACCCGTACTCGATAATATAAATAATATATATTATTTATTATATATATATTTTTTATATTTATTTCGAGCATGGATTTTTCTAGTCAAAGTCAATCTTGTTTTTACCCTGAATTTTTTTCCTTGGTTAACAATAAGTATAGTTTTGCCGATATCTATAGGCTCTTTAATTCTCTCCTCCATAGAGGAAATAAGGTGATTCATTGGTATGCTATATGTATATGTTTATTAGAACTCCTTCTAATCACTTATGTATTATGTTATCATTTCCAAATGGACAATCCATTAATCCAACTGAAGGAGGATTATAAATGGATAAATATTTTTTATTTTCACTAGGGATTAGGAATCAATGAATTTTCCATAGGACCCATGTTATTGACAGGATTCATCACTACTTTAGTTACTTTAGTGACTGAGCCAATTTTCAGTGAGAAGTGTAAAAACGGCCTCATAACTCATATAGCTGGTGTTTTTCTTTGTTAATGCCCAAACCTTAATCAAAAATCTAAAAGCTCATGCAATGGGAGGGATGCCAAGGGCTTGGAGTTGCATAGAAATCCCAATAACCAATAACAGTGGTTTTGAGAGCCCTCCTAAGTCAAGTACAAGAATCATGTTGCTCCCTTTTCTCTTCCATTCCCATTTGATTATTTTTCTTCTTCTTTCTCCTCCTCAACCTCCTCATACTATTAATACAAAACAAGATATCAACAACTTCAGTAAATATCACTATTTGAGGGGGATCAACAATTTTGTTTCTTGTGTTTTTTTTTAAAGGCAATAAAGTTGTTACCATGAAAAATGTCATACGGTAGGACAAAAAACATCAAGGTGTATTATTTCTCTTTAAACACAAAGTATTCCTTAATTTATGAAGTACATAGCAATGTATATATCAGACGGAGCTTCCACATGACTCTAGGTACCTTTTTTATCTCAAACACAAACACATGTACATGCACACATAGGGCTGCAAATGGGCCAGGCTGGCCCAAAGACCAAAGTTTAGGTGGACTGGGCTCATTATATTTTGGATTGAGCCAAGTAAATGCTTAAAATTTAGGGCCAACATAAACTTTTGACCAAGTTCAAGCAGTCCTTACCCCTTAGTTCAGCCCAAATGTCCCCACCCAGCCTTTTTTTGTGAATAAAAAATTATATTAAAATATCTAATTTATAAGCTTAAACAGCCCATGGGCTTTGAAGTTCAGGCCAGCCCAAAGCCCACTTTTTAGAACGGGTTGAATTCGTAATGAGGTAGCTCTTTAGTAAATGGAGAAGTACAAGCTTTTATGGAAGCCAAGACCAAGGTTTTTTAAGAAAACCAAGTGATAAATTCGTTGCCCATAGTTTTTAGGTTTTATTTTAGTGTTTCTTTATGTTTTAGGAGTGTTTTAGTAATGGATTTAATGTAATAAGGCCATTAGAGTCAAGTTAAAAAGTTGGTAGGGAGCTAGAATTAGTTTAGAAGAAGTTTACGAGTGTTTTTATATTTTTCATAATTTTTTTTAAAAAAATTTGGGTTTTTTGGGCTGACCATACGAGGGGTATTTTGGTTAAATTTTGTTTTTTTTATTATAAATAGGTCATAAAGACCTCTTGTACAACTAGTTTTTTTATATGAATAAAAAACTTTATTGAAACTCAAGAGAGAAAACAAGAAACAGACAGAGAAAAGGATGAGAGATCCCATACAAACAAGAAAAGAGGAAAGATGAGCAGGCACCCAGAAGCCCCAACAAAACCCAATCAACTACTACCCAATCCCCACAATGTTATTCCAATCTCTAATAAGAGCACCATTAGGGATCCCATCAAAACCTTTGCATCTTCACGCCCAAAAAAGAATTAACTCTTTGGTACGTTTGTAAACTTGCCAGGCCGGCTCTAAATAACCCTTGAAAACCCGATTGTTCCGTTCCTTCCAAATTGCCCAACAAACTGTTGCCGGAACCAACCTCTAAATTCGTTTTCCAAGACCGGTGTATGCCATAGTTTTCCAACCTTGGAGAAGACCCATGAGATCCTTAGGAGCAATAAATGTTGTGCCAAAGTCCTTGGCCACACTATATCAAATCTCCCAAGAGAACGAGCACTAGATAAGCAAGTGGGACGACGATTCTGCATTACAATAACAAAGTAGACACACACTAGGCAAATGAAAGCCTCTCTTCCATAAAGAGTCCATCGTAGAAATTTTCTCCAGCACCGCTATCCAAAGAAAAAATTGGATCTTAGGAGGAATCCCAATATACTAGATAGCATCCCAAGGACCAGACTTCTCCCTAGGATGGGAGACATCCATAACACGACCTCACGGAGAATTGGCTCCCCGAATCTACTTTCCAAACCCTCCGATCTGCATGACCGGGACAAATTTGCGAACCTGTAAGCAATCAAGAATTTGAGTCACCCTTAGGATCTCCCAATCGAACAGGGCCTTATAAAGGATAAGCACCCAGACAATCTCACCCCCTTGAATAGAGAAATTTGCTGCAACCCTAGAAGAAAGATCTACCGTCAAACTAAACACATCAGGAAAATCCTGCTTTAACAATCTTTCCCCACACCAAACATCGGTCCATAATCTGATGTGGCTTCCCTCCCCCACTTCATAAGCCACCCCTTCTTGGAATAAGTGGTAATATTGATAATACCTCTCCATAAACTACGACCAAAGGGTTCTCTGTTTAGCCTAATGTCCCACCCATCTTCCAAGCCAAATTTTGTTGCCACCACTTGTCTCCATAAACCACCCTCCTCTTGCCCAAAGCACCATAACAATTTGCACAACATAGCCTTATTCATTGATTGGATATCACGCAGACCTACCCCACGTTTCTCCTTTGGGGTGCAAACCTGATCCCAAGAAACCAAGTGCATACCCCTATCGACCTTCCCCCATCTCCACAGAAAGTTTCTTCAAAGCCTTTCCACTTCCTTGCATATAGACCAAAGCAAAACCAACAGGGATAAGAAATGAATGGAAATGTTAGCCAGCATCGCCTTTATTAAATTAAATCTACCACCTTTTGAAAGGTAGCGGGCCTTCTAACCGCTAAGCCGCTTCCTCATTCTGTCAATCACTGGATTCCACACCTCCTTAAATGAAGATCCAATAGGGAGCCCCAAATAAGTAGCCAAAAGAGTACCTTGACTACACTCCAAATCGGGCGCAAGTAGGTCCAAATTAGAAACATCTCCAATTGCCATCAAAGTATTTTTCCCCAAGTTTAGACGAAGGTCGGAGAATACTTCAAAACATCTGAAAACACATCGAAACATTCGAATTTGCCGCTGAGAATTATCACAAAATATAATAATATCATCCGCAAATTGCAAATGAGACACAACTACCTCTCCATGGCCCAGCGCAAATCCTTCAAACATTCCCACCTCGACAGCCCTCCCAATCAAACTCCCCAAAACACCAGTCACTAAAAGGAATAAGAGGGGGGAGAGGGGATCCCCTTGTCGAAGACCCCTATTGCAACCAAAGTGGCCCTAAGGAACCCCATTTATCAGCACAGAGGAGGCCAAACTAGTGCATCTACGGATCCATTCCCTCCATTTTACCCCGAACCCACATCGCCGTAACACATACCCAAGGAAGTCCCAATTAGTGTGATCATACGCTTTCTCCAGGTCTAGCTAGCACATAACCCCTGGTTTACCTTCTCTTATCCGAGCATTAATACATTCATTAGTACACAGCACCCCATCTACCATAGTCCTCCCTTGGAGAAAAGCCCCTTACTCCTTTGAAATGATCCTGGGAAGCACTTCCATCAGGCGCAGTGCCAAACACTTGGAAATTATTTTATAGGTGTTGTCAATCAAACTCACAAGCCTAAAGTTGAACAATTGATCCACCCCCTCCTTCTTAGGAATAAGGGCTATATAAGTGGCATTGTTCCCTTTGTCCAAAAAGCAATTTTTGTGAAAGTCTTCCAAAACAAGCATCAAGTCCCCTTTGATCACCTCCCAGTAGGCACTATAAAATGCCAATGTAAAACCATCCGGACCTGGAGCCTATCGCCCTCCAAAGACCAAACTGCCTTTTTTTACTTCCTCTTCCAAAAAAGGCCTTTCTAGCCATTCAACCTGACCATCATCAAGATGGGGAGATTCAGCCCATCCACTTTTGGCCGAAGAAGCCTATCCTCCTTGAACAGAGCACGGAAATAATCCTCCACATGCCTATTTATCTACTCCGCACACTCTACTCGAGTTTCCCCAATCCGAAGACCATTAATTTCATTCACCATCCTCTAGGTGGATGCCATTTTGTGAAAGAATTTCGCATTATAATCGCCTTTTTTTACCCATTGCACCCTGGATTTTTGCTGCCACATAATTTCTTCCATGTCGAGAGCCCTTTCATAGTCCATGCGAGCCTCTCTTCGAGCCAGCCTCTCTTCCTCTTCAAGCCCTTCAGGCTCCTTTCTATACCAACCTTGGATCATGTCCAAGTAATTGGATTTAGGCTTCTCAATATCCACGAACACCTCCCTATTCCAAGTCCTAAGCCGATCCTGAATACCTTTAAGCTTAAGACGAAATCTCTGCCCCGACAGACCCTACACATCCAAATCATCCCACCAACTCCGCACCAAATCCACATATTTTGAAACTTAAAGGGAAAAAACCCTGTCTAAGTGACTTGAGACCCACCTTTCAGCAAGATTGGCGTGTGATCCAAACCTGTCATGCACAAACACTAGCGTAAAGAGTTCATCCCAGTCCACAGAAACCAAAAATCTGTCAAGCTTGCTTAAAGAGGGAAGCTCTTGAAAATTTGACCATGTAAAACGTGCCCCAGATATTGGCACATTGATAAGTTCATCGTGATCAACAAAATCACAGAATAAATCCATGCCCCTTGTCCTTCCAACAGCATGATTCCTCTCTTCCAAATACAAGACCTCATTAAAATCCCCTCCAATACACCAAGGCAGCCCCCTTATTGACCTAACATCCTGAAGCTCAAATAAGAATTCCTCCAACCAGTCACCAAACATCTGCCCATAAACCCCAGATAACAACCATCTCCGAGAGTCTTTAATGACCAGAGCCACCATAAAGACCGAGAAACTATCCACCCAATACTCCTCGCAAACCACCTTATCCCTATCCCAAATCATCAACACTCCACCTGCTACCCCCAAAGAAGGCAAAGCAGTCCAACCTGGATTGACAAAAGGGCATATGCAGTGCAAGACATCCCTATCAATGTGCTCCAACTTTGTTTCCTGCAAAATTACAACAGCCAGATTGTTGCGACGCACCATGTCCCACACCAAACGCTTCCTGTCCAAGCTTCCCAAGCCCCTCACATTCCAAGAAAGGATGCCACTCAACATCGAACACTAGCTCGAGGCCCTCTAGTCTTCCACACCGAACCTTCACCTTCCATTTTTCCCCATTTGTCATACGATATGCCCCAACTCAGGTTCCTCAATCCCTAGATGTCTTTTCCTTCACAATTCGCCCCTGTGTAGCTTCCAGATCTTGCTTTACCAGAGCCTTTTTCTCCAATGCTATGAACAGCTCCCAGGCCAGTGGTTCCAATCCTTCAAACGATAGACCCAAGACAGCACTGACCTTATCGATCACGTTTATAACCCATACAAACACAGAAGAAATTGGAACTTCCTCCAGGGTTTGATCCTCTCAAGACACCAAGGTTAACTGCCTCTCATGGGCCAACTTAACCGATTCTCCAATAAAGCATGTATACTTCTGAGGTTGGTGTTGACAGTAAATTAACCAACTCTCCCAAAACCTTAAGGTGTTAAGAGATACACAAATTAATATACTTCAACAACTTGAAGTTTGTGAAGAGGAAACAGAGGAAGAAGTGAAAAAGAAGAAAGCGAGGAGAGAAGCTTTAGGGAGAATTGTATGTATTGTATTTCACATACGAATACTTTATTAATATATATATATATATAGATGTAGAGAGAGGTATAGTATACCATACATATACACGTACATGAAACTTCTACCAGAACTACCCTCAGAGTAATGTAGCTCAACACTCCCCCTCAAGCTGACGAATAGATATCTATCATTCCCAGCTTGTCTACAATATATGAAAAATGCTCACTGCTAATCCTTTTGTGAAGATGTCAGCAAGTCGATATTTGGTGTGAACGAATGGAATGTAGATGTGACCAGACTTGATATGATCATTGATGAAATGTCAATCAATCTCCACATGTTTTCTTCTGTCATAACGAACTAGATCACGTGCAATGTTGATAGTTGTCTTATTGTCACAAAAGAGGACCATGGGACCTGTCACCGGAAAACTCACTTCATCAAGTAACTTTCTTAACCATAGGAGTTCGCAAATCCCATTGGCCATAGATCGAAACTTCGCTTCAGTACTAGACCTGCCCATAAAAGATTGCTTCTTACTGTGCCATGTGACAAGATTTCCTAAAACAAAGGAACAGTACCCTGATGTGGACTGTTGATCTGTCAATGAGCCTGCCCAATTTGCATCAGAATATGTTACCTCAGTTACTTGTTGATGATCAAATTTCTAATACATAATTCTTTTGCCTAGGCACCCCTTTAGAAATTTCAACACCCTGTAAACAGTTTTCATATGTGCTTGAGTAGGAGCATGCTTAAACTAACTAATCACCCTCATTGCATATCCTATATCAGGTTGGGTTAAAGATAAGTAGATAAGGCAACAAGTCGCTGATATCGACTTACATCAATCAACCTCTCACTATCACCTTCCTTTAACCTGTGATTGAACTCAATAAGAGTGGCACATGGTTTACAACACATCATTCATAAGTCCTTCAACAAGTCAAGAACATACTTCCTTTGACATAGAAAGATTCTTTGTCGGGATCTAGCCACTTCAATCCCTAGAAAGTATTTTAGTGACCCCAAATCCTTAATTTCAAATTCTTTTGCCAAATTGCTCTTAAGCAACCTTACTTCCACTTCATCATTTCCTGTGACAACAATATTATCATCGTATACAATGAGAGTCATTACTTTGCTACCTGCTCTTTTCACAAATAAGGTGTGATCTACTTGACATTGTTTATATCCATTTGTAATCATTGCTGCCCAGAACCTCTCAAACCATGCTCTCAATGATTGTTTTAAGCCATAAAGTGTCATTTTCAGTCTATACACTTTTCCCTTTGCTCCTGGCATTTGAAAACCCGGTGGTGTATCCATGTATACCTCCTCTTCTAAATCACCATGCAAGAATGCATTCTTCACATCAAATTGAACTAAAGGTCATCATTGATTTGCAGCTAGAGAAATTAGAACCCGTACTGAATTCATCTTTGCCACAAGAGCAAAAGTCTCCTAATAATCAATGCTAAATGTTTGTGTATATCCTTTTGCAACTAGGCAGGCCTTATACCTATCAACTGTTTCATCAGGTTTATGTTTCACGATAAATACCCACTTGCATCAAACTGTCATTTTACCATTTGAAAAAATAACCAGCTACCATGTTTAGTTCTTTTCTAGAGCTCTCATTTCCTCCTCCATAACAGTTCGCCATTTTGGTTGTGCTAAGACTTCAGATACTCTGCGGGGAATAGTGACTAAAGACAAAGAAACAACATAGTTTCGAAAAGAAGGTGATACAGCATGATAGGAAACAAAGTTAGATATAGGGTGTTGAGTACATGTTCTAACACCTTTCCACCGAGCAATAGGCATGTTAGAATCCAAAGAAGACACTGGAATGGGAACACAAGGATTCCAGTCATCTACTTGCTCTTGTCTGTCTGAATCATCTTCCTTCTTTTTTCGAGTGTATACTTTAAGTTCAGTCCCCCCATCTCTACCAAAACCAGAGTTGTCAAAATGGAATGAGGGAAGTGGGACAGGAAATAGAATTGTGGAAGAAGAAGAAGACAACTCTTCACCTAAATGCTCTCCCTGAAGAAGTGTCTAACCCGAAGAAAAGAAGGGAATAGATTCAAAAAATGTTGCATCCCAAGACATAAACTTCTTTCAAGTAAGTAGGTGAAAACACTTATACCCTTTCTGATCAACACCATAACCTAGAAAGAGACACTCAAGTGTTTTAGGATCAATCTTGATACGAACAGATTTAGGTATGTATACATAACAAATACACCCAAACGTTTTTGGGGGAAGAGAGAACAAGGAAGTGTTAGGTGATAAGACTTCAATTAGAGATTTAAAAATGAAAACACGGGAAGGCATCATGTTCCTGAGGTAGGTGGCAGTTTGAATAGCATCAGACCAAAAGGTTTTTAGCACATATCTCATAGACATGAGCGCACGAACAATCTCAAGTAAATGCTTATTCTTACGCTCAGCCACCCCCATTTTGTTTAGGAGTACCAAGATACATGGTTTGGTGGACAATTCCAGAATCATCAAAAAATGAAGCCAGGAAATTGGAGAGGTACTCTCCCCCATTGTCAGATCACAAAATGCAAACTTTGGTGCCAAACTATGTGTGAATCATGTTATAAAACGATTTGAATGCAATACACACATCATTTTTTTCTGCAATAAGTACACCCAAGTAACATAAGAATAATCTACAAAAGTAACAAAGTAACGGAACCCAAATAAAGAAGTAATAGGAGAAGGCCCCCACACATCATAATGAACAATATCAAAAGGAGTTAAACTTCTATTATAACTTAATGGATAAACTGAACGACAGTGTTTTACCAACTAACAAGGTTCACAATGAAACTTACTCGAAAAAAACTGAAATTTAGGAAAAAGTTTCCCTAACAAAGAAAATGAAGGGTGTCCAAGACGATGATATCACTGGAACAACTCATCTATAGTGGTAGGAGAGAAGTCTGGCTTTACTGCTAAAGATGCGGTAGATAAATGAGGTGATGAATCCAGAAGATAGAGACCATCATTCTCATGTCCTATACCAATAGTCATCTACGTCTTCAAGTCGTAAAACACACAGTGAGAAGAAAGTGACACAGCAGTTAAGACCATTGGTAAGATGGCTAATGGATAACAGATTCAATGTAAAATTAGGTACATGAAAGACTGAAGATAACAATAAAGAAGGAGTAACAGTAATGTCACCATGTCCAACAATAGAGGAATAGGTACCGCCCGCAATACGGACTTTGTCCTTACCAGAACTAACACTTAATTTGAAGAGGGAGGACATACCAGTCATGTGATGGGATGCCCCTAAATCAATGATCCAGGAGTCCTGTGAGGTGGAAACAAACGTGGATAAGGCTGATGCAGATGTACCTGAAGTCGGAGCTACAAATGATGAAGTAGGGATGATGGAGGAGGTATCAAGCTGAGAGGCAAACCGTCGGAAGGCCTCAATCTCATCTCTGGATAGATGACCCTCTAGTAAGAAGACAGATGTGGGAACTGCTGGTTCGGAGGGCATGGATGTGATTGAATGTGCACTAGATCTATTATCACCAAAACGACCTCCACCTCTGACTGAGCTTGATCCACCTCTTTGGTACGGACGTGGAGGGAGATCCTGTGGACGCCCATGTAAGTCCCAACATTAGTCCTTTGTATGCCTGGACCTACCACAATGCTCACATTTGAGACGATCATGATCATCATAGGTAGTGTCCACCATGACCACGAGTGGAAGAACCCCCACGGCCACCTTGGCTTGAGGTTGATATAAAAGCTAATTTCTCAACTGCAGATGATACATTCATCACACCACATTTGCCCTTTTCTCTATGAATGTGTGCATACACTTCGTTGAGGGATGACAGATTCATATTGAGGATTTGGGCTTTAACTTGCTCATACTCAGAGCTTAGGCCTGCTGGAAACTTAAACACTTGAATCTCCTCGACATGCTTCCTGTAGGCTATGGCATCCTTGGTACAGGAGGGGCGGTATGTTGTATAGTCACCCAGTTCTTCCAACAATTTTTTTAAAGAGGCATAATAGATGGCTAGGGGTTGATCCCCTTGTTTAAGTTGAGCCATTTGCTGTCGCAGTTGGTACACTTTGGCAGCATGGCCAATTTCTGAATAAGTCTAAGATAAAGACTCCCAGATTTGACGAGCCGTCTCCAAGAAGAGATAGTGATCACTAATTTCTGATTTTATTGAACTCAATAACCATCCCTTAACCATAGCTTTTTCGGACTTCCACTTTCGATACTTTGGGTCATCCTTAGAAGGAACCTATATTTCACCAGTTAAGTAATCTTCTCTGTCATTGCCCTGAATGTAGATCAGCACAGATTTTGACCAAGTAAGATAGTTGGTCCCATCAAACTTCACAATGGTGATTTGTACTTGTGGGGAATCCCCAAGAACAAAAAAGTCCCCAATGTATTAGGGTTGGACTCCCCAGAAATCATACTAGACTTCTGACTCTCGGCTGCCATGATGTAGCCCGAAACTAACCACCACCAACACTGCACAAAAGCCCATTACGATCTTCACAAATCCAGATACACTATGGCTACTCACAGAGGATGATGTCAGAGTCGAGCACAGCATGGAAACTTGCAGGCACCACCAAACGTCGCAAACATTAGCCAATAAACTCATCGGGGAGTCAAGTATACATTAATAAGGACCAAGGCAAGCACCACCAACAGCAGGACCATTATTATGTGGTTTTAAATTTTTTTTATGAAAAAAAAAAAATTTTAAGTCCAAAAATAACGTCTAGCGATGGCCTGGGAGCCAAAATCTTCTTCCCGACATGCCAAATCACAACCAAACAGAGAGAGAACGGATACGATAGCCTCATGAAAAAACGACTCTGACTGTGCCAGCAAATCACACACAAAACCAAAAAATTCGAAGAAAAAAAAAACGAGAAGAAGCTCAATCTGGTGTCTAACAGTAACCTAGGAACCGAAATATGCTTGTCAACACTTCAAAACTCAACAAAACCGAGAGAGATCAAACCCTACTGCTTCCTGCATCAAAACAACCATGTATATACTCACAAACCCAGCAAAAAACTTTCCATGTGATCGGATTAAGCGTTTTGGAGTATTTTGATATTTTTTCCAACTTTGAGAAAATCCTTCAAAAAACTATCTTAGGATGACCAAAAAATTGTGAAAAAATCACCACGAATCCTCATAAATCACGACAAATCAAAACCCTAAGGTTTGGGGTTCTTGCATCGTACAGATGTACTGACATCAGCATACGGCCTACTAACGTCAACGCCTGTACTGGCTCAGCAGAAGCTCTAGTTTTTGCGGTGATCGACCTTGGTGTTGAACTCTGATACCAACTTAAAGTTTGTGAAGAGGAAAGAGAGGAAGAAGAAAAGAAGAGAGGAGAGAAGCTTTGGAGAGAATCGTATGTATTGTATTTCACATACGAATACTTTATTAATATATATAAATAAAGAGAGGTATGGTATACCATACATATACATGTACATGAGACTTCTACTAGTACTACCCTCAGAGTAATGTATCTCAATAGTTGGTTGTCTCCCTACATTACATTTGTGCCATCTCCCCTTATCAACCTCCCATCCCCCAAAACACCATGATCTAAAGCCCTACTAAAGTCGATCAACTCCCTGATATTCGAACCTGTACAACCAAGAACTTGCGTATTCCATAACTCCTGGTTTCTCAATTGGAATTTCAATGGAAACTCCACGAAGCCTTCACCTTCCCCAGATAAGCCCGCATTCCAGGACCTAGCGTCCTAAGCTCCATAGCTCTCCTTTCCCAAAACAGACCCCAGATCTGACATGAGGGATACAAATGATATGTTCCCTCTTAAGCACCCATCAATCGCCGATGATAGGAGACATATTTGTCAATCATTAGAACCATTCTCCCTCAATTGGATACCCTTCATAATCCTGCTCCTGCAATCCATCATATTCATCGTCATCTCGCAACTAGGGTCCCCCAACAGCACAAGCGAAGAACATCCAATGTTCTGGGAAAAGAGAGGTCTAGGATTTGGCGCCCACAAACTCCTGTCCTCGATAGATTTTAACACATTATTCCCCGGGCCTCATCCGCCAACTCCCCAATATCTTCCAAGCCCACCCAATTTTTAGAATTAAAAGCAAACCCCTCCGCCAAAACCACTTTTACGCTTGGAACCTCCCGATTAAATAAATTACCTTGAGGGGCTTCCCCAATATCAACTAAGCCCCTCGGAGTTTTAGAAATCGTCACCCCCCTCCGTCAAATCAGCCTCCTCACTCGACACCTCCCGATTCACATTATTACCCCGCAGGGCCACTCCTTCAACAGATAAGTCCCTCCGCATAATGGACTTTGGTTGCGAACCACCCGCCACATTCCCGGATGAAAAGGACGAACTAACCATTGTTTCGTCGATAAGTTATCTTTAAGATCCTTCATACTTTTCGGCCTCCACACCTTATCCTTGTTGTTTAGGTTCACCCCAATTTTCCCAACCACCTTATCACTCTCACGACCGCAATCACTCCCTCTTGATTCCACCTGCATCACACCCACTACTTTGCCCACTCCCACCGGGCGGGAAGCCGTACACTATTGAAGTATAGCACAATTCACCTGAGCATGATTTTGAATTTCAAAAAATCCCAGATCTGAGTCCCTGCTTTCCATCGACCAAACTATACCCATCTTCTCCAACTCCCCCAACAAGATTTCCAAGCTAAACCACTTCCCCTATCAAATAGGGAAATAGATCGAGGGATTTTTTGTAAAGGTCCACCCAGAATCCACATCCAAGCAATGTCAAGAGATTCCCATCTTCTGGTATCTCCCTCCAGCTTCACGAATCCACCACATAGGCCCCGATGGCCCGGAAGAAACCAGAAGACCATAAGTGTAACGGCAAACCTTTCACACCCACCTTCTTGGTTTTCTGGTCCACATTTCCCCTATAAGTATTTACATCCGGGCTCCACCTACAGATCTCCACCCATTCCCCTCCTCTGCACTGTATCATCTTCAAGTTAATCGCCAAACTAGTCGTCGCTTGAGAGTCCAGGAACATAATACAGCTGATGCTATCCAGGTGATGCCATATTAGGGCCTTCTTCAAATGCAAAACTTCCTACAAACGGCCAGATACATCATCACAATTCACATTACCAGACTTCTTGGCGCAAACCACTGCCCTATCCCACGAACCGAAGGAAGTGTTCTTGCCATATAAGGTCTTAATACCAAGTTCCCCATCAGCATTAATGATCTCACCACCGATTTGAGGAACTTCCAGGACCAACTCCCCCTATCAACCTCAACCTCAACAGCAAGAAACGAAGCCATCTTGCCTTCCTTCCTCTCATCCAAAGTTCCCCCATCAATCTCTATCACCTCCAAAATTCTTTGCCGCATATTCAACCAACCTGAACAATCTGGGCCTTTAGAGCTTTTTCTTTCCTCATATCATCAACAACTGCCACCGACAAATACCTTGCTCAAGAATTCTCTCGACAGCGGATAAAAACAATCTTCGATCCCTCCTTCCTCGACCAAATGAGATGGTGAGATTAAGCGAGGGAGACAGCCTCCAACAAGCAATGACATAGCCATTTGGCATTTCTTTCCCTGATCATAACCTGAGATTGGAAACCCCTTCCTCATTCAATCAAGCAAATTAGTTTCTCTTTCCCAACCCAGTCTGAGATAATATCAAAGGTCTTTGATTCCACCTGAATAATCTTCTTCATGGCTTCCGGCATCAGCTTCTCGACCGAATTGTATTGACTTTACTAAGGTTGATAAGAAGAAATTGCAACGGAAAAGGAAGAGAATTCAAGGACTATCCCAATGAGGTGCATGGAATAGGTGAGTACGACTAGTTGAAGAAAACTTATGAATTAAAGTTTTCTTGAAGCCCATGGTTTGGCTATATCTCTAAACCACTTACGGTTAAGTGAGTTATTCATCTTCTTGTTTTTTCTTCTTTTCCATCTTTACATTAGTTCGATGAGGGATTAGGTACAACAACTTAGAGAGTGGCTAAAGTTGGAATGATATTAGGGCTGACACATCAGCGCCGAAAAAGTGATATACACTTTTTTGGGGGATGTTTTTCACTTTTTAGCATTGATGTGCCGGCCCTGATGTCATTCCAACTTTAGCCACTCTCTAAGTTGTCCTACCAAATCCTCTACAAATCTTTTCTTATTCCTTCGTTTATTGCTTCTTTTTAATTCTTCTCATTGGATACTTTTCTCTCTTGAATTAGCTAATACCTAGTAAATGCCTTCTCATATTATTTTTTAGTCTTTTCAAAGGGACTCATAAATTAGTTAGGGCCTTTCAAAGACTTTCTAATTAATTTAAGGATTCCCTAAACCCTAGCATAAACCCTAACGCTTAACCTAAAGCTTTGAAATCATCATCAATCTTATAGGAATCCATCTCTTGGATATCCTACATCATATTTGGTATCAAAGCTCAAGGTTTTCCAATTAATTTTTAATAGTTATGATCTTTTGATTAAAGCCTAAATTTGTTTCCTCTTCCCAGATTTGAGAAATTCTAACCATTATTTATCTTTTTGATTTTAAGGTTCTTCCAAAAGTGCCTAAATTAATTTAGGGCCTAGTCCAAGACTTCTAAATAATTTTAAGGCAAACTCTAAATTGAGTCTCATGCATCCTTGAGTTTCTCTTGGTTTCCCTAATCACTTTAAGCATACCCTAACATTCTTGAACTTCACCAAAGTCCATTTTCAAATAATATTAAGGCTCCCTAATATTCTTTTGGAGTTTTTGTAAGGGTTTCCCTAACCCTAAAATTTCTGAACGCCCTTAAATCTTTGGTAAAAGTACCCAAACATCATGGTTCACACTACAACTATACTATCTACTATTGTGGATGAGCATACAACATTGATTTAGGCTACTAGGCAGGAATTAGCCCAATTGACAGCTAAAGTTATCGGGTTGGAAACTAAAATAGATATACAGTTTGAGCAGTTCATGGCAGCCATTAAAGCAAAGGAAAAAAGAACCAGTGCAAGGAGCAGGGTCTTCTAATTCCAACCCAGAATTAAGCCTACAGAGTGAAACTCCCAATTAGACTACTCCCCTTAATATACAACAAAAGATGATACCACCCAGACAAGAGTCGGTATGCAGAGAGGTGACTCAACATAATCTAATACATTCTGAGGTTGATAGACATATCAGAGTAGATGTGCCTGATTTTGATGGTAAACAGGAAGTGGATACTTTTCTAGATTGGAAGCACAGGGTCAAATCTTTCTTTAAGATGTATGAAGTTTCTAAGGTGCGGAAATTCCAATTTGCGGAGTCCAAGCTGATGGGTACAGCTCGGATTTGGTGGAACACTTACAAGAAAGGCATGTCTAAGTCTGGTAATGGAACAATGACACCTTGGGGTGAGATGAAAGTGGCTATGAATAAACGGTTTGTACCTGGGATTACAAGCAAAGAGCTCAGATGCAGTTATCACAGCTCAGGCAAGGTTATTCCAATATTAGTGATTACACTGGACAGTTCCAACACTTTGCCGCTAGATCATGCTTCAATTGGACTGATGAGGTCCTTGTATCTATGTACAAACAGGGTCTCCATCTGCAGGTTTCGCAGGGTCTTTGTTATCAGTACTATTCTTTAGTTGATGAGGCTATTCAAGCAGCCCAGTATTTTGAGGATAATATCAAGATTCATAGGAAGACTTATGCGGATATCAGTGTTTCTTTAAGCAGACAGACCAATAAGCTTCAGCAAACCAAGATATTTTCTCCGCCCAAGACATCACACCAGTTTTCTCCATCTAGATCTAGAGGTTCAGAGGGATCTATATTGAAACCAAAGGGAGATTAGTGTTAGAATTGTAAGAGCTATGGGCATCATAAATCCTAATGGCCAAGCAAGTTTATGGGCCTTACTGAAAAGCAATCATTAGAGAAGGACGAACTGGAAGAAAAAGTATATGAGCCAACTGATGATATGGTTTCAAAGTGCGAACGAAAATTAGCAGAGGAAGCTAAAAAAAAAAGCAGCAAGATGATTTTTCAGATTGATGCACCTTATGTCCATGATGCAAAGGATATGTCCAGTGCTAACAAAGCCAACAAAGAAGCAATCTATTTTTCCATGGCAGCCAGCACCACATGGACCAGGAATCCTTAGACTTCCACCCCAACTCAACGGAGTTGAGTTTTCCAAAAGGCGAGGAATTGATGAGGTAGCTCTTCAATGGATGGAGAAGTACGAGCCTTTATGGAAGCCAATACCAAGGTTTTTAAAGAGAACCAAGTGATAGAGTTACGGCCCACAGTTTTTAGGCTTTATTTTAGTGTTTTCTTTATATTTTAGGAATGTTTTAGTAGTGGATTTAATGTAATATGACCATTAGAACCAAGTTAGAAAGTTGGTAGGGAGCTAGAATTAGTTTAGAAGAAGTTTAGGAGTGTTTTATAAATTTTTTTAGAATTTTTTTGGGTTATTTTGGGCTTACCGTACAAGGAAGGGGTATTTTGGTCAATTTTCATTTTTTTATTATAAATGGGTCATAAAGACCTCTTGTACGACTAGTTAAAGAAAACTTATGAATTAAAGTTGTATTGAAGCCCACGGTTTAGCTATATCTCTATATCTCTCACGGTTAGGTGAGTTCTTCATCTTCTTCTTGTTCTTTTCCATCTATACATTAATCTTTTCGTATTCCTTTATTTCTTGTTTCTTTTATCTTGTTTCTTTTAATTTTTCTACTTTGATATTTTTTTCTCTTGAATTAGCTAATACCTAGTAAACACCTTCTCATATTATTTTAAGGTCTTTTTAAAGGGACTCATAAATTAGTTAGAGCCTTTCAAAGGCTTTTTAATTAATTTAAGACTTCCCTAAACCTTAAGGCTTAACCTAAAGCTTTGAAATCATCCTTAACCTTATAGGAATCCATCTCTTGGATATCCTACATCAATTCAAGCCCAGGTGCAGCATTTTGGGCTAGACTCAGGCTGACCTAGGCCCAGCCCAACCCAGACCAATTTATATA
>JAOXJP010190473.1:0-12265 GCA_025762735.1 Platanus orientalis | reverse complement strand
TGCAGTAGAAGGCCTCCAAATGGCCCCCCAAACAGACCCAAAAAATTGGGTTCTTTGAGACCCAATTCCTAGGAATATTTGTGATTTTTATTTTTGATGATTTTACATGATTTTGAATCCAATTTTTTATATGTTATTCCTCTATATATCTATCACAAGCATGCTTAATTTTAGTATTTTTCAAAAACCCTAGAGGCTCTAAAATCGAGAAATACAGTTGCTGGATTTTTTCTAAGTAACTAACGCCTGTTTTTTTGTGAATTAAAAAACATGTGTTAAGAAAAGAGGCGTTAGGGATAAATTCTGGCGTTGAGATCTGGGACCCACCCCAGGGAGCCCTGATTATCCCAAAATCTGTCCCAAGGCATTTTCTAACAAATGAGACCCATCCCTGTGCACCAGCACCTCTATGGGCCCTGATTTCTTCCCAACGCCTGATTTCAGTAATCAGGCATTGGAGAAGAATTTTGGCATTGGGATGGATTTCAGGCGTCAGGCCTGGATCTTAAAAAACATTTTTGTAAAAAATTAGTTAAGTGTTGAGTTTGCCCTAGGGTTAGTCCAAGACCTAGGAGAAACTCCACCCCTCTAGGCCCCATTTGGGTGTCCCAAAAATCCTAAAGGCTGCTGGTTTTATACCCAACACCTATTTTCCTCCTAAATTAAAATTCTAGCATTGAGAAAATAGGCGTGATACCAAAAAATAGGCGTTAGGCCTATAACAGATGATTGATTGGCCTATTTTGGGAGATCATATCTTCGTGTGGCCTGAACCCAGGACCCTTAGGGTTACATAGTGAAACCCTAGGAGACTTCCGTTGTCCCTAACTCAGGGTCCCACAGTGCTAGGACCCCTCCAAACACCTTAAACAGTGGCACCAAAGTGCCTACTTGGTCAGGTTTCCCAATGCAGTTTTCACCCTGAATTAAATTCAGGCATATAGAAAATAGGCATTGAGATTTAAAACAGGTGTTAGACCTGTAACTCAGAAAACTTATCTTTCTTCTTTCACTCCCCTTTTTTTAGGGTTGATTCCAAACTCTGAAAGGGCCCACAGAAAGCCATTTAGAGGGATCAATCATCCCTCTAAAGACCATAACCTTGAGGGGTCTCCTATAGGAAGAAAAGGTCAAAATCAAGAACAGTTCTTGGACTGTTGACAGGTTGATGCCTGTTTTCACCCTGAATTAAAATTCAGGTGTTGAGAGCTAAAACATGTGTTAGGCCTGAGAAAAATCCAGAAAACCTGTAATTTACATAAAAAGACTTTAAAAACTTAAATTCATAACTAACAAGGCATGATTATGAATATAAACTTAAAGAACTATGTGAATGGGAGAAGCTGCCCTAAAAGGGCGGGTATTTGGGATGCCTAACACCTTCCCCAAATGCAACTAAACCACTTAGCCTAATCTCAAGGACACAAACAAGTACTAAGACTCAAACCCCTAGATCTTTGGGTCTAGTTTCCTTCTTTTTCTTAGAGAGAAGGACCGACGTCCAACTCAGTCAGTTAACCCCGACTTGGTGGTGACTCCGAATAAAATCCCGAACTCCTCCTTCAGAAGAGGTATCGACCACAGACCGAAACCCCAGGCACCAGAAGCGCCACTAGGCGAGACAGCGCGACGAGCCAGAAGTGGGCTGTGTGCGGATTCCTTGCTCCTGTCAATGTCCACAAAATGGTGACTCCGCTGGGGACTAGTTTAATCTCCACATGTGTGGGTCTCTTATTTATGTTCATTACTTGCCTTTTCATTTATCTACACTGCTCATATGTCTACATTGCTCACATGCCTACATTTCTCACGTGTCTATTTGTTTTGGATTAGACTTAGGTCACTCCATTAGTTAGTTAAGATAACACTCCATCTCTTAATAATTACTCCAAATTGCTATGCATAGGATTGAAAATATGCTCACGTAGTTCTAGGATAGCTTGAACTAGTTAGTAGGATCAAATTCACATTTGAACAACTTGTATGCAACACATTTATGTTATTTTCCATTTTTCACAAAATGAGTCTTAGGACACGACATTGCACCAATACATCACTTTCATGAGCCCTTATCTAGGTCATTACCTACCAATGGACTGACATTGGATTACCACATAGGATGGGAACAATGTTTGAGCAGTTGCTGCTTTTGTCAGCACGGCCATTCCGAGTTACCCAAGCCAGTTACCACTCTATGATCTGATCTTTTTCGGGGAGGTGTTTCGACTGGTACACTTCATCTTTTAGAATCTCAAATAAGCATGCATATTTATTCATTTTCTAGTTAGATTTATTTAGGCTACCCTCAATAACTTAGAGGTCTAGCTTTAGGTATGTTTGCCGTGATTTTGATTGATTGCTTGCATGATTGATTAAAATGAAACCAGGAATTCATGTCCAACTTTATAAAAGTAGTCCACAATATTTTTTTAGATAAATAGGTCTGAGTTTTACCTTCTTATTTAAATTTGAATATCTCTCACCCCTTTTGCATAATATGTATAACGCAATGGCATAGATTACATAGGCATTCCATAAGTAGAACAACAAATATATCAAACCATAAAAGAATAAAGGAAAATGAATAAATAAAAGTCATCCTCAAGTAACAAAAGCATGTAACCAATCTAATGTTCAACATCCTTTAAAGAAAACAAATGAAAAGAAACCTTAAAACATGTCCAAAGTCAACTAGGGTTAATATATATAGCCCATCAGCCAAAAAATGTTTAAATACATCCTCAAATAAGAAAAAAAAAAAAACAACACATCAGATCCTCTCTAAACCTCTCACTCCTCATCCTCTACAAGAGGATTGGCTTCTAAGTCAGCCATCCTCTCCTTAAATGTTTCTCTCCTCACCCCTTGCTTTACCCATGTGTAGACTTGGCCTCCCCTAGAACAAACAATAGCATCTCCTGAGGGCACAATGGTAGTGGATCCCCTCGTAGCAAGATCTATCCCCTCTACCGTCTGTGGAGGAGGTACATGCTCAACTCCACCATGTCCTAAGCCAGTGGACCCACCTCCCTCAGGCTTAGTGGAAGGCATCTTAGTGTCCTCCACAACATCTCCTATATCCCCTGGAATGGGGTTTTATCTCTGCAAATGTAAAATAAAACACAAAAGTCAGAACTCTCCAAAAACTAAAATACTCTTAAAAGAAAATCAAATAAACCCTGTATCTATACCTCCTCTACCTCAGCTTTATGGCTCACCTTCAAGGCCGTAACCTTAGTCAAGTGGGCTTGGTGGTTCTCCCCCAACAGGGTAAAGCACCTTGCCAACTTCTATAGGGCACTGAGGTACACCTCCCTGGAAATCTACATAAGTATACAAAACTTTATCAAAAATTTAAATGCATAAGTTTTAAAACTTAATTACTTAAACAAATCAAACCATACTTATGTCATCGCCCTAGAGGGCACCCAGGCCTCAGGAAGATCAGCCTCTGGCAAAGACTCCTCAGTGACCCAACCCTCGAGGTCGGTCATGGACACCACCTCGGGCACCATCTCCATCAAGTCTGGCTCAACAGGGGGAACCCTCCTCTTCTCCCCCCCCTCCGAGTAGGAGGCACCGGCTCTTTTGTAGGTTATGCCTTTACTGCCTATTAAAAGTCAAACAAGTCAAAATTAAAAAAAATGAAAAGTAAAGAAAATAAACAAATGTTTTCAAAAAATAAAATAAAACTCACCAAGGCCTCAATGGGCCATCCCAAGGGCCCACAAGTCTGAGTGGCCCACCACTCGCTATAATTCCTAGCCCAGTCTAAGAACACAGAGGCCTTGATGCCCTCCTCCCCTCTGCCAGTCTCCCCCTCGGTGTCAATCACTTATAGAGGCGAGTGTGGGACCACAAAGCCCTTCACCCCGACTCTGACTTGGCTACAACACCTCTCCCTGAGGTACATGGTAACCTCACCAAGGGCCACCAACACGACCATTTGACGAGACTAACCCCAAGCTGAGGTCTGGTCCAAGGCATCCTCCACCCCCAAGGCCCAACGGGTCCACGGGTGCCACTTAACTTGCACAAGACATAATAGAAGTTAGATAATGATTTTCAAGAAAGAAATAAATCAATTAATCAAACTAAAGTATTGTGTACTTACCTGATCGGCCGTCAAAAGATCCAACTCCCGTTGGAAGGTCGAGATGGATTTTCGAGCCTTGTGGAAGGTGTGTGCCACCTTTCACTGTGCAACACAAGGGAAGGGAAATGTCTCCTCACCTCTCCACCTAAGGGCCAAGGAAGGAAAGTGCTCATAGCACCACACCTACAAAAGAAAGAGCAAGTGTTATCAAAAGCAGACTTAAAGAAAGCAAATAAAATTAAAGACAAAATTAAATGAAAATAAATCATACCTTCCATAGGAAGCACAACCCCAAGAAGGCATGAGGACCCTGCTCAGAAGAGATCTCGCTCATGTTGGCATACATCCACCCGAGGGTAGACCTACCCCAACTCCGTATAGCCATGAGGTCCAGAACCTCTAAGGCTGGCAACAAGTAGAAGTACACCCTATTGCTCTTCACGCAGAAGATAGAGTGGGTCAGCATCTACACTAAGAAGGCTCGGGTCGAGTAAGCAATCTCCACTGGCGAGCTCTGGTTGGTGGCCCAGACATAGTCGTTCTCAAAATAAGAGGGAAGGACACCATTCGTGCCCTTGTAGTATGCCACGGGCTGTGGCCCTATGCATCGAGCTACTAACTTCAGGTCAAAATCGTTTGAGTTCGGTGGAGGTGTGCCATCCATGGATAGCCCCGTCATCATGAAGAAATCAATGGGAGGCATCCCGATCTCCCCCATCGGAAGGTGGAAAGAACATGTGGTGGGAGACCACCTCTCAACCAACGCCATCAGTAGCGCCCTGTCGGCCTACAACAGCAGCAAGCTCAAGAAATGGCCAAAACCCATGGCCCTCACCTGATAAACAGTGGAACACATCCGTTCCCACAAGCTTAGGACCCTGGACTAAGAGCTATGGCTCTCTACTCTTCCCTTAGCCTGCAAAGGGAAATATGTTAAAACATGTTAGAACGGTGTTTAGAAGGAAAAATACAAAAAAAAAAATCAAATCAAGAATAAGCAAAAATAAATTAAAAAATAGCAATTATGTCTCTCAGGCCGAACGCCTGATTTTTAGGCTAACACCTACATTTTGGCCAACGCCTAATTTTTCAATGCCTGATTTTTAAAAGCAATGAAAAATCAGGTGTTATGCCTATAATTTAGGGTAGTGATTTTCAGGCATTGGAAAATCCGAAAATCACAAAAAAATTTGTAAAAACCTATTCTAAATCATTCCTAAATCAAAACTAATATAAAAAGTAATTTCATTCAGATGATTTCAAACCTAAAAATACAATGCAATCTAAAGGAAAATGCAAAAACAAATAAAAACATAAAATCAAAAACAAAGCATTCAAAGAAAAAGAAAAATTCAGAAAAAATGGAATAAACTCATGATCAAATAAAAAAAATACCTCATCTGCAGTGGGGTGCTTCCATAAAGCTTTCTCTTATGCCGAGAGAAGTGGGAAGTGGTAGCTTGATCCTCATTGACTTATTGTCATAAAAAAAGAGTGATGATTTTGTTTGAAAATTGAAAAAGGGAAGAAAAGAACAGAGTTGTGGTGACCTCTCCTCTTGTTTATAACCAAAAGTAGCAACTTGGAACACAAAAAAGAAAATACCCAACTGCGGGTCGTTTAAACTTGTAACTATCTTCAATGCCTAATCGTGCTCCTAACGCCTGATTTTTAATTCATTTAAAATCAGGCATTGAGATAAAAAATGGGCGTTAGACTTAATTTATGTAGAATGTTATTTTTAGTTATAAAATGACATTTCTAACTCTGTGTTCATGCTTGTGCTTACAGACATGACCCACAGACCCATGCAATTGGATGCGTACTCTACCTTCTCCGTGAACTTTGTAAATACCCTAAATGCCTTTCCCCCCGAAGAACGGGAAGTTTGGAAAAATCAAAGCCGGCTAGGGGCAACATTGGCCTTAACCCAAATCAACCGGGATTGGCCACTGATAGAAGCAACCATTTTCTTTTCCGACATCTATGGCTTTCCACTTTAGAGAACAAGAGCTTACGCCCACTATTGAGGAGCTCGAATCCTTCCTAGATTGGGAACACTATCTTGGCATTAGTGCCATAATCCCAACTCGCAAGCCCAACTACCTCAAAGGCTTCTATACATTGAACATCTCCAAAACCTCCCTGCCTAAGGAAGCTACAAGAGAATATTTGCACTGTCCTTTCAACCTTCTACTGAAAAAGGTTGGGAGAAAGTTGGTGATTTCACCGACCTTGTCAAGTTCAGACAATTCACTTTAGTTGTCTTAGGATAGCTCTTGCTATCTCATA
This sequence comes from Platanus orientalis, assembly GCA_025762735.1. Lineage (NCBI taxonomy): Eukaryota > Viridiplantae > Streptophyta > Magnoliopsida > Proteales > Platanaceae > Platanus > Platanus orientalis. The sequence goes on along the minus strand of JAOXJP010190473.1, from coordinate 5,877 downwards.
GCCGTCATCATATCAACGGCGTTTTACTGACATATTGGCACAACATTTACAGAAAAAGACGCTTGCACCTATGATCATTTCAGAGACCATCTCCAGTCTGTGCCTGACATCCCAGAAGGCGACTATATGGTTGCCCAGCTTTCTTACAAGCTTGGTTGTGGGAACATCTGTCTGTCCTTGCATCCTTCCAGGCTTATGTGTCACGAGGTTTGAGTCCAACATAGATCCATGTCAAAAGCCGACCATTGCCAAACAAAGAGACTACATCGGGTTATCAGAAACTATTCGCTACCATGCTTCCTGAACATATTACTTGGCATGTCATGTGGCATAAAGCACGCTATCCGCTCCTTACTACTAAGGACCGCACATACATGGTTATCACAGGAGTCCATCAGAGCACTCCCTATGTACCCATACGCGTCCTTCGGCAATTGGCACTTAGGCAAGATCTCTTCGACTTCCCCATGGAATTCGAAGATATATACAAACTTGAGCACCATACATCCAATCATACATAGTCTACACTAGCCGCTTTATGGGACAGTTCACATACCGGAGTCTCAGGACATCCACAACTAGTATCTGCAAAGATGCAGGCCATGACATTCTCATATGAACATTGGATTTCTCACAAGCCTCCACTATAGGCGGCTACCCTTGCACCCTCCACGTCTTCGAACAACAGGTTGTGCATCGAATCTACATCTTCATCACATATAGAACCTTCTCACTTTTAGGCTGAGTATGAGCAAGTACTGACAGACTTAGCTGAGGAATGAGCTTTACATACCTAAACCAAGGACATATTAGAAGCTGAGACACTTTTGCTCATAAAGGTCGAGGTCTCACATGAGTATACCCAGCATTGGAATGAAACTCAAGTCAAGCTCATTTACTCCTTGAAAAGTGAGCTAAATGATAGTAGTACTTCCCACAAAGATTTGGGACTCGAGATGAGGCGTAGCAACAAAATGGCTTTTGCACAAGATCAGTGGATATAGTCATGGGTTCACGAGCTGAGAAAATAGATCTTTTCCTTGGGCTATAAACTGGTGTCACCTCCACCATCTCCAGTGGTGCCTGATCTTTAGATTTTACTTTGTCTTCTTTTCTGATGTATTGGGGTAAGTACTCCTCCTTTTGTAATCATTTTTGATATATATATATATATTGTACAAAGTTTTGTTTTTAAAAAAAATCTCTTGTGGTTAAAGGACATGAATTCACCTGTATGACGTATGCACTTGTAAAAGCACCTAGCTATTAATTATAAATGAATGTAAAGTAATAACCATAAATCCTTCTTTTCTTCTAACTCAGTTAAGTAAGCTACAATTGTTCCCCCAGAGACTCGACTACAAAAGTAGAAGAAGGCACAATGTAGCAAAGCTATAGCCGACAAGTCAACACCTCCTCCTGCCGTTAATACTACACCTCTTACCCTCTTGGAGGTATCAACGGGAAATCCACCTCTTGGTAGGACCAGTCTTGAAGATACCCTCTCAGATGGGTTCAAGACAGAAGTGGAGCGATTAATAGGGGACTTCATGTCCTGACATGGTTGAACATCCACCCCCAAGTCTGGTTAATCTTCTTTATCACCCTAAACCTCTTCACCACCCCTTAGCCAACCCAGCACCAATGAGCATCCTCAAATTCCTACCTCACCAAGTTCGAGAAGCTGATGTTTGAGTATTTGATGAAACAAGGGGGGCCTCATGGCCAGAATATAGTATCTGAGCAACCACCACCTCCCAGTACTGCTGAGCAAACTCTGCTACATGGTCAGGCATACACATAAGGCCCTATCTATGTTACAACCCCACTCTGAACCACTACTACATATATGCAGCCAGAACACCAGGCCGTCTTTGACCTAGAAGAGTAGTATGGGCCATCAACTTCAAGTAGAAAGGGAAAGGAGAGTTTTGCTCCTCCGAAGATGAGACCAGTGCATAGATAGCCAAACTCGCAATAGAGTTAAAACTGATGAAAGGGGGCAATTCCCCATCTTTATGGGCTTTGAGGATCTTTGTATCCACCCCAGAGGTGTGCTACCACTCAATTTCCAAATGCCAAATGTTGAGAAGTATAATGGTACCACCTACCCCAATATGCATCTTCGTATGTATTGCAATGCCTTATTCCAATGGGGACATGATGAACGAATCCTGGTCTAGATGTTTAGGTAGAGCTTAGAGAAGAATGCAGGGAAATGACTAGTAAGCCAAGAAAAGTGCAACATTAGCACATAGAGGGCCCTAGCATGGTCATTCCTCAATCATTATAGGTTCAACCTTGAGATGCTATCAACCCGGGAAGAGATTGAAGGAATGAGGCCTGTCACTAAAGAAAATATCAGGGACTTCGCGAATAGATGGAGATTGAAGACCTCCAACCTGAAGCACCTAATATCCAAGGAGGATATGATATCAACTTTCATGAGGACATTGGGTCCTACCTACCATTTTATGCTCCTGATCGTTTCATAGAGTAATTTTGTTAAGGTTGTTGACAAAGCCACAAAGGTGGAGTTGGCTATCAAGGCAGGTTTGGTACAAAATTCACCTCTTACCTTTGCTAGTTCTTCTAAAACCATGCCAAAGAAGACAACAGTTATCCAGCTAGAAGCAAATTTTGTTTAGGCCATTGAAGTTTCTCGGCCCAGTTAGGACAATGGTCATGTTCTACCTCCGCCACAACCAACCTAGAAGTACCCTATAGCCGTGAATATCATTCCTCCTCAAACACAACAGTTCTACCAACCCAGATATCTGGGTGTATCCGGAGAAGAAAAGAAAAAGAGAAAGTCACCCCACTACCATACTCCTTGTGGACATCAGTGTGCCCATTTTGGCTCACGCGTTTCATGGGGCTGGTCCCTTCATGAAAGAGGGTTCGAGCTTTTGTTTGGAGTCGCTACCAACTCGGGGTTAACCGATTGAGTTGGCCATCGGTTCTTTTTTTTTGGGAAAGAAAGGAAACTAGACTCGAAAGTCTAAGGTTTAACTCCTAGTTCTAGTCTAAGTTCTTGAGATTAGGGTAAATTGTTTGGTTGCATTTAGGGAAGGTGTTAGGCACTCCAAATACCTGCCTTTTTAGGGTGGCTTCTCCTATTCATATAAATTTCAAGTGTATGTTCATTATCATGCTTTGTTAATTGTGAATTTAAGTATTAAAACATTTTTAATGTGAGTTGGAGGTTTGTTGGATTTTTCTCAGGCCTAACGCCTGTTTTAGCTCTCAATGCCAGTTTTTCCAATGCTTGAATTTTAATTCAGGGGGAAAAGAGGTGTTGGCTTAAGAACAGTCTAGAAACTATCCTTTAAATTTGACTTTTCTATATGCAGGACACCACTCAAGGTTTTGGTCTTTAGGGGGTGATTAACCCCTATAAATTGCTTGTTGTTTGCCCTTTTAGAGTTTGGAGTCAACCCTAGAAAAAGGGGGAAAAAAGAAAGAAGTCTCATTTTTCTGAATTACAGGCCTAACACCTATTTTTTACCTCAACGCCTATTTTTCCATATGCCTAAATTTTAATTCAGAGTAAAAACAGGCATTGGAAAACCTAACTGAGTAGAAACTTTATGGTTACACTATTCAACCCTATAGTCTTGTGTATAGGCCACGTGGAGATATGATCTCCCAAAGTGGGCCAGTCAGTCATCTGTTATAGGCTTAACGCTTGTTTGTTCAACGCCTAAATTTTAATTTAGGGGAAAAAATAGGCTTTGGATGTAAAATCAACAACTATTTTAGGTTTTTGGGCCACCCAAGTGGGACTTAGAGGGGTGGAGTTTCTCCTAGGGATTGGGACTAACCCTAGGGCAGACTCACACTTAACTAATTTTTGAGAAAAGTGATTTTTAAGACCCAAACCTAATGCCTGAAAAGCATCCCAATGCCTGAATTCCTGTCTAACACCTGTTTATAAAAACTCAGGCTTTAGGAGGAAATAAGGGCCCATAGAGATGCTAATTCACAGGGATGACTCTTAAATGTCTGAAAATGTCTTGGGACAAATTTTGGGATACTCAAGGCTACCTAGGGTGGGTCTCAGATCTCAATGCCAGAATTTATCCCTGACACATTTTTTCAATGCCTGTTTTTTAATTCATAAAAAAACGGGCGTTAGTTACAAGGAGAAAATCCAGCAACTAAATTTCTCAATTTTAGAGCCTTTAGGGTTTTGTAAAAATTCTAAAATTAAGCATGATCATGATAGGATTATAGAAAAATAACATATAAAAAATTAAGCTCAAAATCATGCATAAATAATTCAAAATAAATTCCATAAATATTTCCCAAAGTTAGGTCTCAAAAGACCCAATTTTTTGGGGTCCGTTTGGGGGGCCATCTCAAAGCCTTCCATAGCTCTAAAATCATGAAATTAAATACAGAACTCCCTATATGTGTCTAGTAAGACATAGTAAAAATTGGGTTAAAAAAACCATCTACAAAATTTAAACAAAAATTGACATCAAAATAGGTCAAAAATAAGACAAAGTATAGGCTATTGAGCCTCTACTATGTACCCGAATTAGAGAAGCGCTTTAACATCAATTGGATAGCATAACAATTATCAAATGGAGTAATTTGAAGTGTAGAACATGATTAAGGTCTAGGTTTAGGCTTACCTTGCCAAGGGTTAGGGGTGACTTATGCTTTTTCTCTTCTTCCTCTTTTTCTCCTTAGGGTTAGGGTTTATGGTTGCCAACCCTGTTCACCATGAATTTGGGGCTATTTATAGCCTCAAATTGGTGGGATCAATGGTTGGATTTAAGGATAAGGATGGTAGGATGGAGGGTGAGGATGATCCTTATCCTAAATAGAGTGTAGGGCTATGATTAGATCTAAGTTTTAATAGGTGGAAGGCTAGGATTTATCTAAGCTAAAATGAGGTAGAGGGTGGAGATGAGCTTGGCTAAAATAAGGTGGAGGGTGGGAATCTAATTGTGTTTGTTTGACATGGATTAGTGAGGTGGAAGGGGAGCATGGGAGATGCCTTTTGAAGCAATCCTATTTGTTGCACTTTTCAAGGGTGTGATGAAGGATGTCAAATGAGGGGGTTTGATTAGCTTTTTAGGGATTTGAAATTGAAGGGGAGGATATAAGGGTGGTGACTAAGAGAGAAAATTAAAAGGTTCCACCAAATGGGCTAAAGGATGAGAATGCATTAAATGCAAAATATCTCATTTTAGTCAAATCTTGAATAATATATTGATTTTTGGCTTTTTTGAACCCTATCATTACCGTCACTCCATGTGAGCTCTTGAGCTCAAAAGTTGGTCCGGTCAGTGCCAATTTTAGAAGTCATAGATGCTTCGATCATGCCAGTCTAGTTAGAACCAAATTACGAAAAGGATAAGGGGTAAAATCAAGGTTTTTTGGCTAAAAAATATCTAAGATGTAATTTGAATGGGCAAGATGGTAAAATTGATATGAGGGTGGCACAAGGATAGATGCTCCACAGTCCAAGTGACTCATAGCTTCTGACTATGTGTGATTACGGTACCCAAGCAGGAAATTAGGTCAAAAACTATTTTTTGAGTGATTTGAAAAAAAAATTATAGGAGATGCTGCTGGTTTTTCTGTAAAATACCACCTCAGGTCATATCTAGGGGATTTGAAGTCTAAGGAATTTTGGAGCTATAGGAGTTGACAGATCGGCTGCCGGATTCTTCGGCAGCTACCGGGATCTTATCGAAGTAGGGTCATTTGAATAAATTGGACTTCTGTAGCTGCCTGAAGCTAAGTGAAGTTGAATGGTCAGACATCCTCTAACCTAGGGGTTTGTGAAATGCTTTATCGAAGACAAGGGTGACACTGAGAAAATGGCTTTGACTTTGTTGCATTCCGAGTCCGGAACAACTT
>JAOXJP010190462.1:0-12265 GCA_025762735.1 Platanus orientalis | reverse complement strand
TGAATCTATTTGTTTCCTTGTGCATATGTAGTTAGATTAGAATATGCTTTTTAAGTTTCCACGATTTTTACAATATTTCTTTTCGATATTTCCGACATTTCCGATATATGTCTTCTTTTGGCCTGACCAATATTTCCACTGATACCAACATTTTGACCCTTGGGTATTTGGCTTTGGCACTTTGGGATTGGAAGGGAGAGTCTTTGGGGGAAAGTAATTGTGGATAAATATGAGAGACTCAGTTTGGGATCTTAAGGAAGTTTGCAGAGGTCATGGTTTGGGTATATGGAATCTATAGTGAAAGTCAAATATGAGTTTAGAAAGTAATTCACATTAGAGTTGGGTTCAGGGGATGATATCAAGTTTTGGGTGGACCCTTGGTGTGTGGACAACCCTTTAAGAGTGGACTTCTACATAATCTTTATTCTAGCTAGCGATAAAAATAGGGTTGTTGCTTCCTAGTTTAATGATGGAGTTTGGAGTCTCGTGTTGAGAAGATTTGATGTGGGAGTATCCATAAAGAAGAAAAAATTAGATGATCATGGGTGATCATGTGGGGTCTACTTTGGGCCAGAAAATTTTCCAGTAGTAGACTTTAGCTTAGCATCTTTGGAATCTTGTTTGCGTACTGTTTGAGCCCATTGTCTAGACCATCTTGGGCTCATTACCCGTAGGAATCACAACCTCCCAAGATGTCCTCCATTAAGAGGTTTAAAGACTGGGAAATGGAGGATTTCTTAAGGCTTGTAAGTAAATTGCATGAGTTCAACCTGGATCCTCTTGTTAAAGACAAACAAGGTTTAAAGAACCTTGTTTGGGTACTGTTTAAAAGGGGATTATGACTTTGGCTGATCAAGTTGAAAGGGATATGTATTTGGAAGTTGGTATGGGAGGAATATTTTTTTTTGGGAACATGCTTGGTGCTGTCCCCTATGAGTGGAAGTTCCTGTTGATATTAAATTAACCAACTCTCCCAAAACTTTAAGGGGTTAGGAGATACAGGAATTAATATGCTTTAACACCTCCTCTCAGGAGGAACACTGTTGATGGGGACATGGAGCTGCACATGGGTCCCACATTGTGTGTGGGTGGACCTCATTCGAAGGAAGATCAATCGTGATCGTGCGGAGCATCTTTTGGAGCTGTTTTTAGTTTTTATTTTATTTTATTAGTTCTAAGTATTAGCTTATTTAGGGGTTCTATTTAAGAGTCTTTTTAAGTTTGGGTCCTATTAGAAATTAAAAGAGTCTAAGGGGTTTATTTTAATTATGTTTAGTTATTTATTTTTTTAAATGTTGGGGGTTAAGTTAAATTTAGGATTTGTAATGGGATATATGTTGCCCACGATGGATCGATAGGGGGATGATGAAGAACATTTAATAAAAATCAGACTATATGTTGTCATGGTTGGTCTTCATCTCATGTGTGTTTTGCTGAATTCAAACCAAGAGTGGTTTCCCTTTTTTTGGGTTTGTGCAACCTAAGTGGAGTCCTAGAACCATCTTTTTGTTGACAATCTTCTCTTCTCTATCTTCTTCTTTCTTATTCTTAATAAACATTTTCTATTTTCCTACTCATTCCTCCCTAAATTCTACAAAAACCAATTAAGAGTTTCTATGTTGCATCATTTTTGGTATTAGAGCATGGTTCTCAGTAGGCTCCCTCCCAGCTGGGGTGTCGCACCCCAAAATCCATACTAGAAGGGCCATGAATTTTGGCACATGACATTAAACATTCATTCATTCATTTTTAACCTGTAAATTTCATATGAATTTTTCGTTCATTCTTTTCATTCATACGTATCAAAATCGCATATCATAAATCTTAACCATCCATATCTCATAATCAACTTGTGATAAAATTTCCTTAATTCCATAAACCTGAAAATAATCCATAATTATGTCCTGGCATTCCCAATCACATAAACTAATAGTCTGACAAATTAAACCATTGTCTAAAAATCAAATATCAAGTCTAAACCAAAATCCACTTATTGCATTTTTTTCAAATAAACCGAAATGAAATAAAGTAATGCCTAAATGTCTCATAGGATGTATCAAATCTTCTAACTCTCTAATCCTGTCTGTCAGTACCGCTATACAGCTATTTCCTCATCATCGGTGGTGCCAAGTTTGGGGTGAGCTTGACAAATTCAGCGGGTAACAATGAACTAAGGAATACTGGATCAAAACTAATATGAACCAAAACAAAATAGATAGTTGCATAACTTTTAACAATATATAGAACTGAACAGTTAATCATATAAAAACATATACTGAACTGAAAACATTAAAAAGACATGAATATATATAGATAGTCTAAACAGAACAAAACATGTGCATATAACTGAATTGAACAAAACTGAACATGTAAAATAGATACATAAGCTGATACAGATAACAATTTCATAAGTCGATGCAGATAACGGATATACCATTTAATCCCCGGTGAAAAGGGTCAATCACATCATTTAAACCTAAGTGAGAAGAGTCCAGTCACACCATTTAACTTCCGGTGAGAAGAGTCTAGTCACACCATTTAACCTTCGGTGAAAAGAGTCTAGTCACACCATATAACCTCCGGTGAGGAGAGTCCATTACAGTTCACACCATAAACCAGGTGTCATGAGTATCATCTTTCATCTCCTTTGACGACAAAAGGTGGCTTATAACAATACCATAATAGAAAACAATCAACAATAACATAAGATAATAACAATAGTAATATAGAACATATAACAATCCATATCAGAACATAAGCAAATTCATAGCACTTTATACTATAGATGCTTGATCCTCCTAAGCACAGAACTATAGAACAATTAGAGTTTTTACAATAATCATGATGAACATATCACATTCAAATCATAAATCAATCATATAAACATATATAGTTCTTATTAAACAAGAGAATAGTCTCTACAATCCTATGGAATCAAATACCAAAACTAGGAGTACTTTGTGTTCTTGAAAACAGAAAAATAGCTCTTTAAAATCAACGGTTTCAGAACTTCATCGGATTAAAACTTATAGCAAAACAACTCTAACATGTAAAACATGAATCCAAAACAGCGTAGAACTTTAGGATTTTACAAAATAAATTATCATATTTTATGTTCTTGAAAAACTTCAAAAAAACCCTCTTTGAAAAACTTTATTCTTTGCTTTAAATTCTTTAAAAAATCAGAATATATCTTTTCAAAACAAGAGTAAGACACTTCTATGATCCTAATAGAATGAAAAACGGAATTAGTTTAGTGTCCCCTATCTCTTGGGTGATGCGAAATTCGTTCTTAGCTTTATTCTTTAAAAAAATCCCTAAATCTTTGCAAAACCTAGCTTTTCCTTTTTCTCTTCAAAATCCCTACTCTTGCAAAACTTTTTCAAAAGATCTTGTCTTGTGAGTTTCTATGTTTTTATAGGTCTAAAGAGTAACCCTAATCCCTAATTTTGCAATTAGGTAGGTCTCTAGTGAAAAAATCCTTAAAATCTCGCAAAAATCATAATTTTTGTGATTGTATGAAATTTTCCACTTTTATGACATCATTCTGCTCATAATTTTTTCAGCACAGACACCCGATGGAAAAACGGCTATAACTTTCTTTACAAAACTCGGATTCACTCACTATTTTTTTTGTTGGAAACTAGACTCCAAGACCTTTCCAATGCAATAAAGTTTTTTTCACTAATTTATCATACTTTTTATTGGTGTATTTTTAAAGTTATCTCAAAATCTACTGACTTAGACCGTACCAGACGGCATAGCCACCTGGTGGGAAAATTATCATAACTTCTAGGAAACTTCAATTCACTCACTGTTTGTGGTATTGAAAGGTAGATTCATAGATCTTTCCAATGATATATGATTTGTAGAGTGATTCCTATGGGATTGATACAGATTTATTTATGAAGTTATCCTGACTATCTGGGACAGCTTCAAAACTTGTCATGTCATTGATTTCTTTTTTTTATTTTTATTTTTTTGCATTCTTTTCCCTTGTTCAGTAAATTACCTTTAACTTTTTCGTTTGGTGTCCGTTTCGCTTGCTGTTTGTTTCGTTAGACTATAAACTTCCGCGCCTATCCAATGTTGTAGGGTTTACTCACAGATTCCTTATATATTTTCATTGGTGTCTCTCTGAAGTTGTGCCAATTTACAAAACAATATGTATGAATTTAAACAGTTTAAGTGTCTGCAGAATATATATATATATATATATATATAGTATGTACAGTATAATTATGACACGTGTGCAAGATACGTGTGAACATGTATGGAGTGTTACATTCTTCCCCCTTAAAATAAATTCAGTCCCTGAATTTGACATTCTTTGAGTGCAAAACAAGTGCATATTCTTTTCTTTCATCTCGTCTTTGCCTTCCCAAGTTGCTTTTTTTACAGAATGGTTCTTCCATAGTATTTTCACATATGGTATCATCTTTGAATGTAGAATTTGTTCATTCTTGTCTAAAATCTAAATCGGTTACTCATCATAAGATAAATCCTCCATGGCTTGAAGTGGTTCAAATTCTAATACATTAGACTGATCACACATGTGCTTCCTCAACATAGATACGTGAAACACATTGTGGACATGGGAAAAATATGGTGGCAACACCAGTTCATAAGCAACTTCTCCCATCTTCAGAATTTTAAATGGTTCGATGAACCTGGGAATTAATTTCCCTTTCTTTCCGAACCTCATGATACCCTTTAATGGTGATACCTTTAGAAATACATGTTCTCCAATATGTAATTTATGTTCTCTTCTTCTTTAATGTGCATAATTTTTTTGCTTGCTTTGAGTAGCAAACAATCTTTCACAAATAACCTACTCAAATTTGGTGGTTGCATTGCTTTGATAAAATCTACTCTCTTAAATTTGCCCACTTATTACATGTTTATCTTCAAGGCTCCTATCAAAGTGATCAAAGCCATTGAGAAAATGCAAAGAGACTTCCCTTGGGAACCTTGGGAGAATAGAAGAGACCACCTTCTCTGTTGGGATAAGGTGTGTAGGCTAGTGGATAAAGGTGGACTAGGATTGGGTAATCTATCAATCTGGAATGATGCATTACTTGCAAAATGGTTATGGAGATTCCCAAATAAGAACGGTAGTATGTGGCATTCGACCATTGTGGCCAAATATGGGATGGACGTTAATGGTTGGGATGCCAAATTAGGTGGGAGGGTTCTAACTACATGCCTGTGGAAGAACATTAGTAGAATCTACCCAAGTTTTATTCCCTTTACTAGATATGATGTTGGTAGAGGGGATAAAATTAAGTTTTGGGAGGATAAGTGGTGGGATGAGAAAGCCTTAGCATCCAAATTTCAAAGAATATATTCTATCTCTTCCAAGAAAGGTGTACCGATTTCCCGCTTCTACTCATCATCTTCTCTGTCTTCGAACTTATCATGGGACCTTGGCTTATGTAGAGGTTTTAGAGATTTTGAAATTGAGGAGATGTTCTTGTTACTTGGTTTGCTTGCAAATGTGTTCATTGATCCTTCGTCCCTATATACTCGAGTTTGGTTCCCTTCTTCTAGTGGTTGGTTTTCTCCCTCATTATTTCAGACCATACTTGTTAACCACTCTCTTATTTCCACTCCCTTGGTACCTTCTTCACCTTTCCCCTCAAAAATCATTTGGAAATCCCATGGTACACCTCGGTATAAAAGTCTGTGTTGGGAGGTGTCACACAAATGTGTTAATACATGTGACATGTTACAATGAAAGCATAAAGGTTAGTGTCTTCTCCCTTATATCTGTGCTTTATTTAAGCATGATGGAGAATCAGTAAATCACATCTTTATTCACTGCCCCTACGTGTTGGAAATTTGGTGGTACTTCATCAAAATGTTTGGGATATGCTTTGTTTTCCCCAAGGAGATCTTGGATTTACTAAACCGATGGTCTGTGGCCCGCTTGCCTAAATGAGGTAAGTTGGTTTGGAGATACTTGCCTATTGTCATTGTTTGGTCTCTATGGGAAGAAAGGAATAAGCGGATTTTCCTTGATAAAAAGAAATCTACATATCAATTGATTGAATGTATCTCCATTAGGTTGGTTCACTGGGTGATGGAGGAAGCATGCTTCAAAGGAGTGACTGTAGACAATCTTATTTGAAATCTCCCAATTGTCATAGAATCTTCCCCTCATGCTCAACAAGTATTACATGGATGGTGTCCCCTAATTGATAATGCTTTGAAGTTGAACTTTGATGGTAGTTCAATTGGAAACCCGGGTCCTTCAGGAATATTTTTTTGGGGGGGGGGCTTTAAATGACGCTACAGGTCATTGCATAGTAGCTTTTCCGGGTCCTTTGGATTAGGGGGATTCAATTACTGCGGAATTAAAGGTGTTACTCTTTGGGCTGAAACTAATACACTCTAAAGGATTTATGTCTTCTAGCATTGAGGTGAAAGGTGACTCGGCAATAGTAATTGGATGGATGAGAAATGGTAGAGGTGGCCATGGAGAATATCTCACCTTTTAAAGGAAGCGGTTTTTCTGGGTCCCTCCCTGAATATTTCATTCAAGTGGATTCTAAGAGAAGCTAACGTGGGAACGGACAGGTTACCAAAGAGGGGGGTTGGAAAAGAGTCCATTTTTGTGGGTAGTCTGGAAAAAGAGTTGTTATTGTAACACTGCTATTAGTATTTTGGGAGTGTCTCCCATAGGGTAGCCCTTGGGTTAGTTTTCTCCTTTTTTCGGTTCAACCGTGTTTGTTGGGTCCCATGTATCCTCTCTTATATTCTTCTTAATATCATTCTCGTTATTCAGCAGAAAAAAAAAAAAAAAATCTTTCACTAATAACCCGAATCTTTTTAGTTGTCACTTGAACTAATTTCGATCCAAGTAACCTTCTTTCACCTACTTCTTCCCAACAAATAGGTGTTTTGCATTTCCTTCCATACAAAGCTTTAAAAGGTGCCATCAGTATACTTGCTTGGTAACTGTTATTGTAAGCAAATTAGATTAATGGTAGACGGTCATCCCAACTTGCTTTTAGATCAATCACACAAGCTTTCAGCATATCCTTCAAAGTCTGTATGGTTCTTTCTGACTATTCATCTGACTGCGGATGAAAAAACTGTACTAAAATTCAACTTTGTTCCCAAAGCTTGCTGGAAACTATTCTAGAATCTTGAAATGAATCGTAAATCATGATATGAAATTATTCCAACTGGAATACCATATAGCTTTACAATCTCATTAATGTATAACTTGACCAGTTATCAAGTGAGTAATTTACCCGAACGAGTAAGAAGTGAGTGGACTTGGTTAGTTAGTCTACAATAACCTAGATAGAATCAAATCCCTTTCTAGTCTTGGGCAATTCACTAACAAAGTCTATAGATATGTGTTCCCACTTTCATTCAGGAATTTTCAAAGGTTAGAGTAATCTTGCTGGCTTTTGGTGTTCTGTTTTCATAAGTTGACAAGTCAAACATTTGAACACAAAATCCGTAATTTCCCGTTTCATGTTATTCCACCAATAATACTCTTTTAGGTCCTTGTATATCTTTGTATTCACTGGATGAACTGAGTTTGATGTTCCATGTGCCTTTCATAATTTCTCTTTTAATTTCGGGGTCATTAGACACACTCAACCTCTTGTCATACCATAACGAATTATCTCCTTTAATTGCAAAGTCAGCTTTTAATCCTTTTTTAACATCTTTTATAATTTTCTAAATCTGAAGATTGGAACTTTGAGCTGCCTTGATCTTGTCATTTAATACTAGCTGTATCCTAAGATGCGCCATAACACGTGCCAAATCGCTAGAAGATTTCCGACTCAATGCATCAACTACCACATTGGTCTTTCTAGGATGATAAATGATAGTGCCGTCATAATTCTTAATCAATTCAAGCCATCTTCTTTACCTTAAATTGGGATCCTTATGTGAAAATAAATATTTCAAATTTCTTGTAATCTGTGTAAATCTCATAAGGTTCTCCATACCAGTAATGCCTCCATATTTTTAAAGCGAAAACAACCGTAGCTAATTCCAAATCATGTGTTTGGTAATTTTCCTCATAAGGCGTAGGCTGTTTAGACGCATAGGCAATGATCTTCCCCACGCATTAAAATACAACAAAAACCTATTTTTGGATGCATCACTATAAATCACTTACTTTCCTCCTGTGTTGAATGTTAATGTAATGACCGATGCAGAAACCAAGTGATCCTTCAGTTCTTGAAAACTGTGCTCACATGCCTCATTCCAGTTGAACTTAAACATTTTTTTTTGTCTCAACTTTGTCAAAGGACCCGCAATGCTAGATAATTCTTCAACAAATCTCCTGTAATATCTAGCTAATCCCAGAAAGCTACGAATCTCAGTCACATTCATAGGTCTAGGCCAATTAACCACTGCCTCAATCTTCTTGAGGTTTGCATAAATTCCATCATTTGAGATTATATGTCCCAAGAAAACAACTTTGTATAACCAAAACTCACACTTGTTAAATTTGGTGTAAAGCTTGTGGTCTCTCAAAGTTTGCAGTACAATCTTCAGATGCTCTTCACGTTCCAAAGAGCTCTTTGAATAAACCAGATTATTTTTAATAAAATAATGATAAACTAATCCAAATAAGGTCCAAATACTCTGTTCATAAGATCCATAAATGTTGGAGGTGTATTTGTCAGTCCAAAAGACATGACTAGAAACTCATAATGTTCATACATGGTATGGAAGGCAGTCTTGGATATATCATCATTCTTAATCCGAAGTTGATGATATCCAGATCTAAAGTCAATATTGGAAAACACTTTGACACCTTGTAGTTGATCAAATAGATTATTAATCCTTGGCAAATGATACTTGTTTTTTACTGTCGCCTTGTTCAACTGCCTATAATCAATGCAAAGCCTCATGGTTCCATCCTTTTTCACAAATAAAACGGGTGCATGTTATTCGTCATGGGGCGCACAATACCTCGGTTTATTAATTCTTGCAATTGTATCTTGAGCTCTTTATAATCAAATCATTTATCACATAGTCACTAAGGTACCATAAATTATTTCTTTAAAAAAGAATCAGATCAATCCTAATCCTTCCATTAACTTAATTCTAACTCAATCTCCCTGTCTAGAGGTAAGCTAGGAAGATCATCAGGAAACACATCTCTGAAATCTCTAACAACAAATGTCTCAAATCTGTACTTCATCATTCTGGTCATCTATAATGTAAGCTAGGTATTCTAACCCACCTTTCTACAATAGTCTTTCTGCTCGTAGGGCAGAAAAAATCTTAGGGAAGCTCTGTATTCCTTTAAATATAACATCAGGCTGATTGGGGATACTAATGGTCACTTCCTTGTTATAACAATCCACCTTGGCATGATGAGTGGATAACCAATCCAAGCCGAGGATGACATCAAAGTCCTGTAGGTCCAAGAAAATAAAATTTGCTAACAGCTCTATTTCCCCAATCCTGATTATACATGACTTGTATACTTGCACAACAATCAGTCTTGCCAAGAGAAGTTGATATAACTAATTTGTACTCTAATGGTTTCGGTGTAGCAACAATCAATCTTGTGTTCGGTCTTTCGAAAATCAGATCAATCATAATCTTTTCATTGTTTTCCTACTTCTCTTTGTTTCTAATTCTTTACATCTTTTTGAATTCATAACCTAGAACTCAAGATTAAATCCTAGGTTTTAGTTGTCCACAGAATCTCTAAACCAATTCGGGATAACATCATTTTTTTTAAAATAATCAAATAAACTCAATGTCAGACTTCAAAAAAATATCAAATCATCCTCAAATATGTCAAACTTTATCAAAACTAAATCATATCATATCACTTTAAATTCTAATAAATTTCTAAGACCTCATTATTATGTTCCATCCATATTTTCTGTTCTAATGTTCATAGATTTCTTTATAATGTTTCAGACTAGAATTTTCTAGTTTTCTTCTAAGTCTACAACCCAGAGCTCATTCAAAGATGTCTAAATAACCTCAAACCTTGAGCTCTTAGTACTTTGATTTGTCTACAGAATCTTCAAAACTTTGTGTTCTGATGCCAGTTGGGGTATCGCGCCCCGAAACCCATACCAGAAGGGCTATGAATTTCAGCACATGACATTAAACATTCATTCATTTTTAACCTGTAAATTCCATATAAAATTTTCGCTCATTCTTTTCATTCATACGCAACGGATTTACATATCATAAATCATAACCATCCATATCTCATAATCAACCTGTAATAAAATTTCTATAATTCCATAAATCTGAAAATAATCCATAATCATGTCTTGGTGTTTCCATTCACATAAACTAATAGTTTGACAAAAATTGAACCATCATCTAAAAATCAAAAATCAAGTCTAAACCAAAATTCACTAACTTATTACATTTTTTTTCAAATAAACTGAAATGAAATACTGAACAGAAATAAAATAAAGTAATGGCTCAATGTCTATAGCATATATCCAATCTTCTAACTCTCCAATCTTGCTTATTAGTAATGCTATGTAGCTATCTCTTTATCATCTGTGGTGCCAAATTTAGGGTGAGCTTGACAAACTTAGCGGGTAACAATAAACTAAGGAATATTGGATCAAGACTTAGCACGAACCAAAATAAAACAAATAGTTGCATAACTTTTAACAATATACAGAACTGAACGGTTAATCATATGAAAACATATGCTGAAATGATAACATTAAAAATACATAAACATATAGATAGTATAAACAAAACGAAACATGTGCATATAATTGAACAGAACCGAATTGAACATGTAAAACAGATACATAAACCAATATGGATAACAATTTCATAAGCCAATATAAATAACTGTTATCCATTTAATCCCTGGTGAAAAAGGTCAGTCACACCATTTAACCTCCAGTGAGAAGAGTCCAGTACAATTCACATGCTAAACCAGGTGTGATAAGTATCATCTTTCATCTCCCTTGATGACAAATGGTGACTTATAACAATACTATAACAGAAAACAATCAACATTAATTGAAGACAATAACAATAGCAATACAAAATATATAACAATCCATATTAGAACATAAGTAAATTCATACCACTTTATAGCATACATACTTGATGCTTTTAAGCACAAAACTATGGAACAATCAGAGTTTTTACAATAATCATGATGAACACCGCATTCATATCATAAATCAATCATATAAACATATACAGTTCTTACAATCCTATGGAATCAAATACCAAAACTAGGAGTACTTTGTGTTCTTGAAAACAGAAAAATAGCTCTTTAAAATCAACAATTTTAGAACTTTAATCGGATTAAAACTTGTAGCAAAACAATTCCTAACATGTTGAACATGAATCCAAAATAATGTAGAACCTCAGGATTTTACAAAACAAATCATGGTATTTTACGTTTTTGAAAAACTTAAACTTTTTGAAAGCCTTCGTTCTTTGCTTTAAATTCTTTCAAAAACCATAGTACATCTTTTCAAAACAAGAGTAAGGCACTTCTATGATCATAATAGAATACAAAACGAAATTAGTTTAGTGTTCCCTACCTTTTGGTTGATACAAAATTCGATCATAGCTTTGTTCTTCAAAAAAATCCCAAAATCTTTGTAAAACCTAGTTTTTCCTCTTCCTTTCTCTTCAAAATCCATACTCTTACAAAACTTCTTTAAAAGATCATTTCTCTTATGAATTTCTATGTTTTTATACTTCTAAATAGCAATTCTAGTCCCTAATTTTGTGTTTAGGTAGGTCTCTAGTGAAAAAGTCTTTAAAATCCTGCAAAAATTATAATTTTCATGGTTGTACAGAATGTTTCGTTTTTATAATGTCATCCTGCCCAATTTTTTTTCAGCACAGACATCCAATGGGAAACGGTCATAATTTTCTTTACAAAACTTGGATTCACTTACTATTTTTTTTATTTATTAGAAACTAGATTTCAAGAACTTTCCAATGTCATAAAGTTTGCTTACTAATTTGTTCTACATTTTTATTGGTGTTTTTTTTAAGTTATCTCAAAATCTATTGACTCAGACCATACCAAGCGGCATAGCCACCTGGTGGGAAAATTGTCAAAACTTCTAGGAAACTTCAATTCACTCACCGTTTATGGCATTGGAAGGTAGACTCATAGATCTTTCCAATGATATATGACTTGTAGGGTGATTCGTATGGGATTGATACAAATTTATTTATAAAGTTATCCCGATTGTCCGGGGTAGCTTCAAAACTTGTTATGTCATTGACTTTTTTTTTTTTGCCTTTTTTTGCCTTGCTC
>JAOXJP010190441.1:0-12266 GCA_025762735.1 Platanus orientalis | reverse complement strand
TTCACTTTTTGGAGGTTTTTGATTCCCCCTCCTGAGTGGTCACATCAGGAGTGTGGTGCACTTGATATGGCACCATCAGTGATGGGCCGAGATTTATAACATAAAACTGAAGTCCATGTTTCCAACTAATTCTCATTTAGCGCCCGTACTTTTCTTGTATTCTCCCCAAAAGTATTTGACAGGTCAAGAACCAGCTACTTCTTTCACTTCCCCTGCTTTTAATAGGGACACCGTATCTTGATTCATTAATAAGGACTATCACTACAGTGCCTGATAATCACACATGTTAATGCATGAATTTCCCTCTATATATAATCAATAAAAAGCAGTTCCCAGAGAATCATAGGAATTCCAAGATTTGCATATAAGACAGATGTATCAAGATAAATGTGTGTGCACCCATGCACGTGTATGTGTGTATGTCTGTGAGAGAGAGAGAGCATGAAGAACTACATCATGTGTTCTACGGGCAGATAATCAAAAATTTGAAGCCACCACGGGGGCATTAAAAAATGTTGATAATTAAAATTTGAGAACACCTCCCCGCCCCCGATTTACAGTTATCAAGTACTTTGGAGCTCACCATTACTGACTTCACTGTCCGCATTACAGCCCAGTTAACTATATAGGGCCCTTTTTAGAACTCCTGTTTGTTTAGAGCCTGTTTGCAGCCACCTGTAATGTAATCATTTCATTTGAGTTTCTAAGGCATTTGCAGCCATGAGATGATGGTTTCCTAATGAACTCATTCAAATTTACACTAATTTGTTAACTACAATTAGAAATGAAGTCATCTTAGGTTTTTCCATAAAATGAAATGACTTATGTTATCAAGCACAAATGAGTACAAATCTGAATGAGTTCATTACAAACCATCCTGTTGTGGCTACAAAAGACTTGGAAAACTCAAATGAAATGATTTCCTTACAGGTGGCTGCCAAACGCAGCCTTAATTAATCATAAATTTGAACAAACTGGCAAAGTGAACCCAAGACTCAATACTTGCAGTCAGAAGGCTGCCATAAACTGGTAATGACTAATGACTAGATGGCTTTGCTTATTGTCATAATTTCCCTCACTTCGTAATCATTTTCAAAAGAAATACTCTAGTAAGAGTATATTTATCATACTCAAGAATGATACAACACTATCTACCAGGCCTACTATTAGATTACATGCGGCGATGTTATTCCACAAGAAATCAATGAATAAGATTAATACTTAAACATAGCATATATAACAAATTTATCATTGTGCATTCTAAACCCAGGTATTGTGATTCTCCACGGTTATAACTCAGTCTCATGGTGTGATGTTCATTCGTTTTTTGTTGTTTCCAAGCTTTGTCACTTAAAGCCTAGGCTTCAAATATAGATCATAGAACTCAAGATTCTCAACCATAACACAGAAGGAAAACAGCTTTCTGCAAAATTGAAGAGTATCTGTTCACCAAATGCCCAATGGTCCTTGCCTCCACCAGGATCTCGCCAAGGTTTCAAAAACAAAATTTATGTAATGATTCTTTTAAGACATAAGGAGAAGAAAGAAAGGTATTTCTTACTTTTTAATCAAGCTACAAACAAAATCATTTTCTCTTTTTCTAGTCAAACAACTTCACCTTACACCAACCTTCTATAAACGTCTAGTCTCACCAAAGATTTTCTTAACTTTTCTAGGTTCCAAACTGCCAACACTTTAGACATGAATTGGTGCCACATGATATCCTTCACAAGCATCACTTTCTTTCTATCTTCAAACCTAGCATGAATGAATTCCATGCTGGTATTCACATCATGTGGTTTTGTGACCCCTTTCCCTCCCATAGTCTGCATTTGAAAGATTTAGACCAAAAACTTTACAACCAAAAGAAGTAAAAAGGTTTAATGTCCTTGGGATTTTCAGCAAAGGTATAAACACAAGATATAGAAGAGATTGCTTGTAAGTTGATGAATTTCCCTGTTCAACCATGGCATAATCAATACTTAAGAGCCCAATTATATGAATGCAGTCCTAATCACCAATGATCCAGTCTGGGAAACATGTCTGAATTCTTTTGGTGCATTCCAAACTGCAGAAAAGGCACCTAATCATCTCATGAACTCAACTCAACTAAGCCTTATCTCAACTATTTGGGGTCAGCTTGATGAAACCTGTTCCACCATTCAACTCTATCTAGGATCATTCCTGCTATTAGATCAGAAAACATCAAGCCTTTTCCAACTACCTCTACCACATCCTTTTTGGCCTTCCCATGTACTTTTAAAACCTTCAACTTGCACCAAAATCATTCCTTGCCAATACATTTGTTGGTCTTTATTGCACATAACCAAATCATTTCAGTTGACTTCCCCTAGTCTTGTCACCTAGTCATCTCATGAGCATCACTGCCCCAACCTGACAGTACTTTTCTGATTAGTGCACCAACCTTACAGTAGTTGATGCATGGCCAGTGGTATACCAAATGCACTTATGAAGAAGTTCAGAACAAGGAAGCCCATACTAGAGGTAACATTGTTAGGAACAGTTCCAGCTTGAATGCAGTTGTGTATTTGCATTGGTTATCACTTACCAATGTATATATACTCACACAGACTGAGCCAATTAATACCCAAAAAAAAGACAGTGATGTAGAACAAGTGCCAAAATCCCTCTAACGCAATTTAACAAACACTTGGAAGGCCCAAAATTCTTAACATAAAATTAAGTGTCCCAAAGCAAGGGCTTTCTTCAAATTTCAAACAAGTAAATCTGTCCTAAACCTTAAAGATGACAGTACACAAAGTCCTTATATGTGATTTTTATAAGAAAGAGGGCTTTCTTTAAAATATATATATATATATCAAAGGGGAAGCAAAATTCCAACCTGGCTGTATAGATCTTTTGTGTGGGTTGAGTTTTGGATGATCAAAACACTTGGGATTTGACTCTTAAGTCTGCCATATGAATAAGGGAAGTAATCCCTTGATAACACAACAAAAAACTGATTAACATGCTGGAAGAATTTTCTGGGCACAGGGTGATGGGTTTCTTGATTTTCAAAGAATGGTTTTAATGGGTTTTTATTAAAACTTCAAGGGCAGCAGGTTGTAAGGAGGAAAAGGGTGATGTAGGAGATGCAAAAAAGGTGAAGAATGGGAAGGTCTCAGGTGGCCGGCAGGTTAGGGAAGCAAGGAGGGTTGAAGGAATGGGTTTGGAGAGGTTTCTTTAGGTTCTTGAATTTTTCTGGTTTTTGCACAGGTTTTGGACTAACCGATTGATAAAGAAGGGTGTGTGGGTGGGTTTTAGATGAGGGATACAAAGGGGATGAAAGTGATGTGGAACTAAATGCAGAACCATGGGAAACAACTTCAAATAATTAAAGAACTAGGAATAAAAATCTGGAATTTTCGGTAAATGGGAAAATCTGTAACTTTCCAGAAAGTTGTTAAAATTATAACTGGTCATGTGAAAATTCTTAGGATCCCAATTAGAATAAAACAAGTTGGTTCTCTAAGCTCTGATACCAAATGACCAAATGATGCGAAAGTAAATACGGAACGATGGAAAACAACTTCAAATAATTAAAGAACAATCCAGGAATAAAAATATGGAATTTTCGGTAAAGGGGCAAATTTGTAATTTTCCATGAAGTTGTAAAATTATGAAAATACCCCTGATGGGTGTCTAAAATTTCTAAAACTTTAGGGCTATGTCCTGCAAGGATTCAGGATTCTCTAGTAAAAATTTCACAAATTTCTGAGCCCTCTAGCTATTTTTGCTTGAAAATCCCCAAATATGTTATACTGAATTCAGTAGAATCTCAAAGAATCAAACACCACTTCAAATTCAGTCAAGCTTTCAAGAGTTGTTCATACCTTTTGAAGATGCCTCAGATACCTCTGGAAAAGTGCAGGAATCTATCCAAGATCTTGCTCCAAAGTATATAAAAAAAATCCACAAAACCTGCTAGAATATGAAGTGTCGCTTGCCCCTACTTCAACCTTTCCCTATTTAATAGGGAGAGGTTTTAAGAGAGAAATCTACTCCAGTTGGGTCGCCCAAGGGGTATTGATACCCTTGTGGAAGGATTCGATCAATGGTGTATGGGTTAGGGAGTGGTGATGGAAGGAATCAATGGAGGTTATGTTTGCTGGAGAAAATTCTAATGAAGAAGAAGATGGGATGTAATGGAAGAAGGAGAAAAGGGAACAATATGAGAAGAGAAGAAGGGAGGTAAAGAGATAAAAAAGGATTGAAGGAGAAGGAATTTCTATCACCTAGAGAAATCATGAGGAAGAGGAAAATCAGCCCACTCATTGGGACAAAAAAAATTATTTATTTCGTAAAAATATTGATCAGTCGTTACATACCTTAGGGTTTTTAAACCCTCTTAATAAAATTAACTAAAACACTCAAAATACCCCCTAAAGGAGTCACACGACCAGCACTAAATTCCCCCTTGTTTAGCCTTAAAACAAATAACATACAATACCCTAAATACCCTCTAAATACCCCTACTTAATAACTCCCTAATCTATGGCTGTGAAAAGCCTTATTATATGATAAAATTAAAATAAAAAGACCCTAAAAGCATCCCTTAACCATGGACAATTGTCCACTTTCTTCCTTCCTTGGTAAAACTTTGGCTTAAGCTTCCAAAGAGGGTAGTTCTTTTCTAACTAGTGTAAGGCTGCTGCATCAGAAAGGGTTATGATCGATTAGTGTAGGGATGTGTGGAGAAGATGGAAGTGATGTAAAGATGGGTTTTGTGGATTGTGGGTAACAAGGAAAAGATATAAAACCAGTAAACAATGAACAAGAAATAAGAAATAGAAGAAGATGGGAAATACAAAATGTGAGAGAATCACCTTGGAGGAAATCACCGACCTCCCTTAGGAAATCATCAACCCAAGCTCCTTATAGGTAAACCAAGGAAGAAGAAGAAGCTTCACCAGCCGGCCGAGGAGGAGTTTTCCACCTTCAAAGAGTTTTTTTTCTTTGAATAGGGTGTGTTCGACCACCCTCCCTCTCTCTCTCTCTATTTTATTTGTATAAAACATAAGGCATAAAGCCCTATTACATAAGGAAAGAGATATTAAAATCAAACAAAAAGACTTCTAAAACGTTTCTCACTTCTAAGTGGTTGACCAACACTCTAATTAGGTTTAAAAGTCTTTATTTCAAATACCTCTCTACAACTTAAATAATACTCATTACATCCCCAGACACTCTAAACATAAAAATAAACCTATAAACCCTACTAAAAAGCTATAAAATTAAAGTAAAACAGCAAATAAAATTCAGCCATTTGTCTTCCATGCAAGCTTGCACACATGTGGTCCCACAATCATGAGAAAGTGGGACCCACATGTCTCCAAAATGGCAAGTTGCTCCCAAAAGCTTCAAATTTGCCCAAATCAAAGCATATCTCCTCTTATGACGTACCCCATGTAGACATCCATAATCTTCACAAGTAAACCCCATTAACTCCATGTGCAGCTCCCACCTAAGCTTCCACGTCCCTCATCAAACCCCTCTTGTTTGAAAAAACTCGACCTTGAGTTTTTTAGAGGGACAAATCAACATGCTTTAAAAAATCACACTGATTAACCACGAACCATATCCACCAACTATGAGATTGTGATACAAACCCGTCCTCTTGTAGATGTCTGAAGTGAGAAAGATCTCAATATAGGTAATTGTCTCCTGATAGGCTACCGGTAACAGATACACCTTATAGTACTCATCAAGCTCAATATGGTCTGGGAAGCAATCTCGGGCATCACCATAAAGTCAGGAACATGTACATCTGTCAAAATGGGAGGAATCACGGTCTAAACTGCAACTGGGACATCAGATGGTGGATCACAAACTGGGATACCAAAGAGACACTCCTCTACAGACTCTACTAGCTCATCGAACTAGTCATCACTAACCACTTCAGTCTCTTCCACACTACGATCTTCATCTGTCATCTTGGCTTCAACTTCCCGAATTTCCACCTCAGACTTTCCTCTCACCACTTATAGCTCATCATTGGGTATTATCACTTCAGATTTGGATTCAACCACTTTTGCATTCTTCTATAGAAATTGAAGGAGGAGTTTATCAAACTTATCTTGCATCTTATCCATTCTTTCCAGTAAGCCATCAAATGCAGAAAACATGTGGTTTGCTCTTCTTGTAATATCATCATGTTCGCTTTGATCTTATTGGTCTGAAATAAGTGATTCCATGTCAACATGTCTGACTCGAATCTGATAATATACTCCCCCAATCACAAATCCGAAGAGTATTAAATACCTTGTTGAATGTAGCCTTCCTCTCATCCAACCACTTCTTTCCTAAGATCACTTGATAGCTAAAATTCCTTCATGCAAGAAGCACTCCGTACTATCACTGTACTTCTCACTTTCAAACTAAATAATAAAGTGTCTATCTTCATGAAAGAAAAATGTTTCCTCCTTAGGATGCGTCGAAAGCCTCTCAGCCATGTCATATGAAATGTAATTACTATCATATTGGTCACTAAGTATGACCACAATACGCTTTACATGAGGGAAAGTAAAAGGGTACTTAACTTTAAACTTCATGTCTTCACATCGCCATGAAAAATAACAAGGAAGTCATGATGGAAAATTTGAGCAGAAGTGGTAAAATTGTCAAAATACCCCTATTGGTACGTCAGAGAATTCTGATTTTCAACTAGGTTATTCTTGAGGTCAAAAGACACCGCTGTCCCAAATTTCAAAGAAATCAGACAAGTTTTGGGTGCTGAACTTATATAAAAAAGCTTGTTGGTTTTGGGTGAAGACTTTTCACAAACACCGACAATGTGTGCTAATGGACAGAAAATAAAGACAGATATAAGAAGCAACCAAGGGGGCTCCAAAGGATCCCAACTATGTAAAAACAAGTTGGAAACCTAACTCTGATACCAAATTTGATGTAGAACAAGTGTCAAAATCCCTCTTATGCAATTTAACAAACACTTGGAAGGCTCAAAATTCTTAACATAAAACTAAGCGTCCCAAAGAAAGGGCTTTCTTCACATTTTAAACAAGTAAATATGTCCTAAACCTTAAAGATGATAGTACACAAGCCCTTATTTATGATTTATATAAGAAAGAGGGTTTTTTTAAATACATATATATATATATATATCAAAGGGGAAGCAAAATCCCAATTTGGCCGTACAAGTCTTTTGTGTGGGTTGAGTTTTGGATGATCAAAACACTTAGGATTTGACTCATAAGTCTGCCGCACAAATAAGGGAAGTAGGTTATAAGCAGGTAAAGGGTGATGTAGGAGATGCAAAAAAAGGTGAAGAATGGAAAGGTCTAAGGTGGCCGGCAGGTTAGGGAAGCAAGGAGGGTGGAAGGAATGGGTTTGGAGAGGTTTCTTTAGGTTATTGAATTTTTCTGGTTTTTGCACAGTTTTGGACTAACCGATTGATAAAGAAGGGTATGTGGGTGGGTTTTACATGAAGGAACACAAAGGAGATGAAAGGGTTATGATCGATTGGAGTAGGGATGTGTGGGGAAGATGGAAGTGATGTAAAGATGGGTTTTGAAAACTGTAGGCAGCAAGGAGATATAAAGCCAGTAAATAGCGAACAAGAAATAAGAAGAAGATGAAGAAGTAGAAGAAGATGTGAGAAAGAAATAGGAGAGAATTACCTTGACGGAAATCACCAACCCAAGCTCCTTGAAGATATACCAAGGAAGAAGAAGTTTCACTAGCCAACTGGTGAGGAGTTTTTCACCTTCAACAAGTTCTTCTTTTTCTGTTTTCTTTGAATAGGGTGTGTTCGACCACCCTCTAATGCAGGGGCATGTTCACACTGGGTTCGAGTGGGGCAGCCTTTGAGAGACGGGGGCACACTTAGAGTGGGGCGGCCCGTGGGAGATGGGCGCTCGTGTGAGGCGGGACCCATGGGAGGTGGGACCCACGAAAAAGGGTTTGACCGAGGGTCTGACCTAGCTTGGGCTATATGATAAAGGGATTGA
Organism: Platanus orientalis; assembly: GCA_025762735.1. NCBI lineage: Eukaryota > Viridiplantae > Streptophyta > Magnoliopsida > Proteales > Platanaceae > Platanus > Platanus orientalis. The sequence goes on along the minus strand of JAOXJP010190441.1, from coordinate 4,278 downwards.
TTAGCCCCCTTCTATTAGTTCGATTTTTTAAAGCAAGTGGTTAGTCATCCTACATCACCCTCTCTCTTTTATTTATCTATATATATGGCATAAAGCCTTGTAACATAAGGAAAGAGATATTAAAATCAAACTAAAAGACTTCTAAAACATCTTCCACTTTTAAGTGGTCGACCAACACTCTAATTAGGATAAAAAGTCTTTATTTCAAACACCTCCCTATAACTTAAAGAGTACCTATTACGTCCCCAAGCAATCTAAACCATAGTTATTAGAGCGAGAAACAAAAGAGGGAAATGATGCGAAAGCGAGAATCAAGAAACGAGGATCAATAAATCCTTGGGAAGCGAGAAGCGAAAAACAATAATAAAGTAAATAATTGTAATTTACAATCAATAATTTCAACTATAATACACTAAAGTGGATAAACTTTAAAAAAAAAAAACTAGTACAAACCCTAAAAGCTATACCATGTAAGTAACAAAGAATCATGACATATAAATATGCAAACCACTTGTTATGTATGGTCAGTCATACCTTATATTTTACTATACATAAGATATTTTGTAAATAACTTACATCTTAGAGTGACTATATAAAACCTTATATAAAAACCATCGGATTTGAATCTTTTGTATTGGATTGAAATAAAATAATATGAAAAATAAAATCAATTCTAAATCTTTTTTTTTCTAGCAAAATCATTATTAAATCTCATAAATAATATTTTATTCAATGCTTACACCAGAGAATTTACATTCAAAAAATATAATTATTATTTCTTGGATTGCTTCTTAGTCGATTCTCCAAACATTTCTACCCGTTGCTCCTAAGGCTTCCACTTGTCTCACCATGCTTCCCAAGCGTGGGAAGCGTGCTTCCCACTATTTGGGGAAGCGGAATGGAATTAGATTTCCAAATGAGCTTCACAGGAAGTGAGCTTCGCATCTTGTATCAAGCTTTCCTACAACTATGTTCTAAACATAAAAATAAGCCTATAAACCCTACTAAAAAGCTATAAAATTAAAGTAAAATAACAAATAAAATTCAGCCACCTGTCCTCCATGTAAGCACACACACATATGACCCCACAATCATGAGAAAGTGGGCCCCACATGTCTCCAAAATGATAAGTTGTTCTCAAAAGCTTCAAATCTACCCCAAATCAAAGCATATATCTTCTCTTATGATGTACCCCATGCAAACATCCATATCTTCACAATTAGACCCCACTAACCCCATGTGTGGGTCCTACCTAGGCTTTCATTTCCTCATCACTGAGTCCATTCAACTGCCAGTTTGACAATCATCAATAAAATAATAAAAAATTTGGGATGAGGAAGATTTTGTAACCAAATGTAAAAGAAAGCTTTTGCACAAAATTTTCACAATTCTATAAGGTCAGTTTTACTATAGGAACTTTATTTTGATTGCCACTTAGGAACTGTTGAATGTTGATTACATCTCCTTTGATGAGAGGACCCATGATCCTTCACCCTAGCAATACCTTGAATATAAAAGAAAGAGAAAGTCCAAAGAGAAGAATCATACCTAAATTTCCCTTGATCTAATCTCCCCTCTCAAAAGAGGTTAGCACTGTCCCCACTCTTATATTTCCTACTTTAGAAATGATCAAACTAAAACTGGCCCAGATTTTTGCTTTTAACTCATTTATGAGTAAAGCCTACTTTGTTTTTGGAAAAAAAAAAAACCTAGAGTTTCCCTGTTATAGCGAATAAACCCTTCAAGCATTCTTCCATCAGTTTTCCACATGAAGATGGTTTAGGACCCACCAATCGACAGGTTTACTCTATGATATCTGAAGAGCCAACGTAATTCAGTACTCCATGCAGTCTCAGCACTAGTGTCACCATCCAATTTAATAACTTGTTTCAAACACCTCATATATCTCAAACAACATATTTCATATTATTTTCTACTACAAAACAATATAATTCATCCAAGACAATATGCAACACCTATTGGGAAAAGCTATCATTAACATCAATGAATCTCAACAGGAAAACAACATGAAAGCATGTCCTTCCCCCAAGGGAACAAGTAATTAGTTGTAATTTGTTAGCAGATGCACTGAATCAAAATATAGCCAATGGAAAGATACAGGGCCATGCGATCAAGCATTCAGAAACATGGCATGATTATGAAACCATTTTACTATGGACATAACACCATCCATCTTCCATGAGCCTCGTCAAATGCCTTAATGGTGTCTGCAAAGGAAGTTTATATGGAATTGGTTTGTCAACTCATAAAGGTCATCTTTAGACTAAATTAGGATCATATAAAATGAACTGAAAAAGTCAATCAATGTCGAATTGTCAATCATCAATCCACAGACTAATTCACTAAATCCGAAGATCAGCACTTTCGGTTTTCATCAGGAAATCAGATGAAGAATTACCTCTTGTTCTTGCTTACATGGATGACAAAATCATCATTCCCTATGGTAGTAGACCAAATGAAATGCATCAAACTCAAAGGATTTGTGATAATAATTGGGGGAGATTTGAATTGCCAAAGAACAGGAGTTAAAGAAAATATGCATACGATTTAATTGGAACTAGTGAAAGCTACAAGCTTCTTCCAAACTTTTTTTTTGTAGAGCATGCTTCTTCCAACTTAGAAAAATCACTAGTTATTCAAATTAGTTCGATGGCATAAACACCATACATGTACAAAATTCTTCTGCAGTCACAAGGCCTGAAAAGTTATAAGTTGCTTCTATGAATAATCAATTCACTGAGTCACCAGGAAAGCAGTATCCTCAGATATAACATACCTTTCTCTCCAATATATTTAATATATGAAAAAAATGGACATTAAGGTACCCTGGGAATCATTGTGATATAGAATGGGTGAGTTTTTTCATCACATGCACCTTGGAAGTAGGAAATAATCAATGCAGATGAAATTTTTCAGAGGGTGAATAAAGAAGAAGACGAAGAGAAAAGAGAATTAGGCATAGATGCCATAAGGAGTAATCCCCCCCAATCCACCCAAGCCCTCAAAGTCATAATGTGAATAACAGGTTAATAAGTGAAAATGAAAGACAACTCTACTACAAGTTTCATTGAAGAGAAAAATGTAAGTCAAAACAAGTTTTGTGCAAAAAAATAAAAAAAATACCCAAATGTCATATGGCAATATAGCATGCAATCAAAGTGAAATCCAAAGATTGGTCAATCTAGCTTTAGCAAGAAAGGACATCAACACAAACTCAAAATGTAATACCCAGCATCAGAAGGTGAAGTGAAAGTGAACCTGGAAAGACAAAATTTAATAAGTTAACCTTATGGCATTTTAGTACTATTTTGTTTTCTGTTCAACAGAATCTTGGCCAAATTTCATCTTATGCATTAAGAGAATAATTGTCTTCCTGAGTTGTGGTAACAGTTGGGGATGAAGGCAATGTAATCCCCATTTAGAGCTAAAAAATGTTATTGTCTTACCGTTCAATAAATTTAGTAGATCCATGCTAATGAGCAAACTGCATTCAATTTTTATGAGTTTGACATAAAACAGACTAGGGATTTATAGAATCCATAACTGAACTATGGGTTGAATGGTAGAGTTCTTTTTGAGGTAAAGAGAATCTATTAATGAAGAAAAACAAAACAGGGGATAAAGCATCCCCACTGTAAAACAAAAAACAAAAATAGCACAAGCACCACCCATAAAAGTTGGTTTTATGGGTTTTCCCAAAGTTGAACAGAAAAATAAGTTCTAGGATAAAAAAACTGCGGGTTGTGAGGACTTTTGGATACTTAAAGAAGTGATTTCTTGAAAGTTTTTTTGGTTCTTTAATGGAGAAATCAGAGAACAAAGAAGAAAATAGAAGAAAGAGAGGAAAGAAGGATTAAAGAACAAGAAGAAGGGAAAGAAGAAGATGAAGAAATAGAAAGAACACACCTTATGGTAATCACCTACACTTGATCTTAGAAATCACCAACCAAGATTTCAAGCCAAAGTAGAAGCTTGAAGAAGAACGATCTTCACTCGCTGAGGGCAAAACAAACCCAAAAATTTGATTCATCTATCATGTCGTGCACATGGGGTTACGCCTCTTTTTAAAGAGCTAAAACAAATCTATTATATATAAGAAAGCAAAGGGTCCAGCTACAGGACTTTTTTCTCCTTTTTTTGAATTTTTTTTCTTTAGATTTTTTAGTTCGACACGTGTATTTTTTAAAATTATTTTTGGGACGCATCGAGACGTGCGGCTGTCTCCATTGAGGACCATCGAACCTTCCATGCGTATCC
>JAOXJP010190430.1:0-12266 GCA_025762735.1 Platanus orientalis | reverse complement strand
ATCTAATTCTTGTGTAATTAATTTCTTGTTTTTTTTTTTTCCATCTTCAAATACGAACATCTAGTACCATTAGCCTATGTTGTGTGGTTAAACTCTCCCCTGAAATAACCTTACAATCCTTACATATTGACCTTTTTAGCCTCCTAGTAAGAAAAAAGTCCATCTAACTTCTATTTGACCCACTTTTGAAAGTAACCAAATGTTCCTCTCTCTTTATGAAGTATGTGTTTGTTATTACAAGATCATATGTCATTGCAAATTCTAGGATTGTTTCTCCACATTCCTTTCTCCAAATCTATATTCTCCATGAACTCTCTCTTATCTGTCACTAGTTTTCCCCACGTGTCCATTTAAGTCACCTCCTATAAATATTCTCTCAGACTTAGGAATTCCTTGAATTAATTCATCCATGTTTTACTAAATTTATTTTTTAATAATTTCATCTAGTCTTACTTGAGGTGCATAAGCACTAATTATGTTAATTATCTCTTTTTTTAAGACAAGTTTAATTGCTATAATCCTATCACTTATGCACTTAACATCTACAACTTCCTCCTTTAGATCTTTATATACTATTATTCCTACCCCATTCTTGTTATTGGCTTCTCTTGTGTACCAAAGTTTAAAGCCATCAATCTCTTTAGCCTTTTTTCCTTTCCACTTAGTCTCTTGTAGACAAGCAATATTGACTCTCCCTCTTTTCACAGTATCCACTAACTCTATACTCTTACCTGTTAAGGTTCCTATGTTCTAAGTTGCTAAGCGAATCCTACTCTCTTGGACTAACTTTTTTACCCACACTTGTCCATGGTGTTGGAACCCTTGCATACTTATCATTGCATCTGGGTGCCGATGAAACTCCCCTTGCCATTTTTTTGCCACATCCAGGGAATGAGGCGTCCCTTGCCAATTTTTCGCCACATCCGAGGAATGGGGCACGTCACTTAAAGGGAACATCGTAGTATTATATTGAAATAACGTATTTCCAGGATTCATGTTTAAATGATTTGAGTGGGTTTTTATAGCCAGTTCTCAACCATATGCTAACCCTCCTTTATCCAGGCATGGGACCAGCAATGTCTGAAGATACAAACATTGGCGGATTTTTAACAAAGTATACTTGAATAAGGAATAATAGAAGATACTTGTAAAAAGGAAGAAGAGAGAAGGAATATAAAGGGGAGGGGTTATACCTAATCAAAATAAATTATCATGTAGCAAAACTAGATTTCACTTAAATCCTAGTCATCAACTTGTATGTAAGAGAGTTAAAGCAGTAGCACAAAAGCTTGGGTAATGACAGTGCTCTATAGAACAAGGGCTATAAAAATATAATAAAAAAAGGGAGGGGGGAGGTGGTAGGAAGAACGGTTGGGGAGAAAATAGAGATGATGACTATGAACCCCACAAAATCTTCCTAGATAACATAGAAAATTCAAAGTATGTCATCTACTTTCCCCCTCTGAAAAGAGCCTCATTCATAACAGGGAAAAAAATTCTTGATAACCAGATCAGACAAACCCTCTCATCAAAATTGTTGAAATATATTAAGTATATTAACTCTAACCTCTCCTACAACCTTAGTGTTTTAGGAGAGACAATTAATTGCTTAATTTAAGATACCCTTTGGAAATGATTCTACAACAATTAAAAGGAAAGTACAACCTTATTCGTCCAAGTTAGTAATGAGGTTAGGCTTAGGGAATTAAAATTAGGCTTAGGAATGGGAAGAAAGGTATTAAGTAGGCTCTGGTTAAAGACAAGGGTTTAGATGATGAGAGGTTCAAGAAATTGGTGGTATATGGGCTGAAGAAATTTTCAGATTTCAAGAAACTAGGAGATTTAGAGTTTTATCAATTCTTGAATGAAAATATTGTAGAGAATGTAAAGAACACATCAAAGATATGATATAGAATAGAATAAAGATGAGAAGAAGAGAAAAAAGAAGAAGAAAAAATGGGTGTGCTCGTGCGAGAGAAATAAAAGAGGGGAGAGAGAAGAAAGAGAGAAGTATGGAAAGAACTCACCTCACATGTGAGGGATTCTTGGGGAAGAGATACTAGCCGTGTGACTCAAGAAACTCCAATCTTTATTTCTCCAAAAACTGATCATACAAGACAACAAATTGGGCTCTTATAAGCCTTACATTATAGATTGACTAAAGTACCCCTAACCAAAGAGGCTATATGGCCAACATTAAAAGAAACCCTAAAAAAAAACACTTTAAAATTTCTAAAAATTGCTAATAACTCCCTCCCACATCTCTATGGCCTTATTACATGAAAATTTTCCATAAAAACCCCACAAAACATAAGGAAAACCACTCTAATCAAGTAGGGCAGCTAAGTATCTTCTTCAAATTCACTTTGGACCTTGGCTTTGGCTTCCAAGGAGAATGTTTTCTTCATCCATTGCATTGCTTCTACATCAACTCTCACCCTATGAAAAGAACTCAACTCCGTTGAGTTCGGGAGTGGACCAAGAAGACCATCTCTTCCATTTGGCATATAGTGTAGTAAATATGAACCAATAGTCTTCTTTAATTTCAGATCAAGGAGGTGGTCTTCTTCATCCATTGCATTGCTTCCGCATCAACTCTCACCCTATGAAAAGAACTCAACCCTGTTGAGTTCAGGGGTGGACCAAGAAGACCATCTCCTCCACTTGGCATATAATGTAGCAAATATGAATCAATAGTCTTCTTTAATTTCAGATCAAGCACATCCAGACAAGGCACCATAGTTACCTTCTTCTTTCCATGTTGAAATGTGTAGGTGTTCTTGAATCCGCAGTGTTGAACTTTCTTATCGTGTAACCATGATCTCCCAAGTAAGAGACTGCAGACTTTGATAGGTAGCACATCACATAGGACCTGATCACGGAAGGATCCAATGGAATAAGTAACAAGACATCTCTTATGAATCTTGAGATTGTATTGTTTACCCATGCCACTTTGTATGGATTCGGATGGGGCTCCGTTTTCAATCCTAATTTCTTGTAGGCCATGTTAGACATGACGTTAGTGCAACTTCCTCTATTGATAACCAAGAAGCATAGCTATCCATTGCATTTAACTCTAGTTTGGAAAATACTGTTATGCCTCCAATCTTCATTCTTCTCAACTACACTAGTAGCCAATACTGGATGCAAAACACAAGTAGGCATATCATCATTCTCTGACTTTTCCTCCGCTAAAGCATGCTCTTTCTCTAAGATCATCTCCTCATCTGGCTCATAGACTTTGATGTGGACATCTAAGCTGAAGTGGGGCTCATGTGACATGTGGGTGGGACCCATACGTGTGATCCTTGTGGCAGCCAAGTGGGGGACATGGTTATTTCTGCACTTACAATAAGATTGAGAGAAGAGAGGGAGAGAGAAGAAAGAGAAGAAGAAACTCACGACAACGAGAGAATCGTATGTGTGTTTTCTCTACACACAATACGTGTGTGTGTGTATATATATGCATACATCTTAGGTCTTTGGGCAGCATACACCCAAATAGAAAAAGTACACAGATACCCCCATATACATAATCCTATACTTCAACACTTCCCCTCAAGCTGGTATGCAAATAGAATATACCTAGCTTGGATACCAAGAATTGAAATGAAGTAGGATGTAATCCTTTTGTAAACACATCGGCTAATTGTTCATTGGTTTTGACAAAGGGAAGGCAAATCTGGCCAGACAAGCTTTTCTCTGATGAAATGCTGATCAACTTCAATGTGCTTGGTTTTGTCATGTTGCACTGGATTATGAGCTTTGTTGATAGTTGCCTTGTCATTTCTTTTTTTTTTTTGAAGAAAATAATGTAATATATTAAAACCTCAACCAACAAAGCATGAGAAATGCTAACAACCAGGCACTAAAGCAAACTGAAAACAAGAAAACTTTAGAAAAATTACAAAATGAAATGGTCCCAATCGAATACCCATGAGTTAAACGCTAGCCCTTCGTGAGCAACGGATAACAATCATATAATCTGGCCAAAATAACATCAATAACACTGTGTAGAGCGTGACATTTATCCTCAAAACACCCGCCCATTTCTCTCCTCCCAAACCACCCAACAAATATCAGATGGAATCAGAAGCCACATTCGCCTCCTCAAAGCCGACCCATTACATTAGGTCTGCCAACAAGAAAGGAGTGACCTAACCGATGCTGGTTGAGCCCACCCCACTCCAAAACGACCCAGATAAAACTCTAGATGTGGGAAACCCACAAACAATGGATGAAAAGGTGACCCGACGATTCCACATCTAATTTGCCCATACTACACCGATTCAGAATTATCAACACCCTTGCCATCAACTTGTCAATTGTTGGAGCCCTGTCCTGCCACAACTCCCATATAAAGAACGAGACCTTCAACGGAATGAGATTGTTCCATACACACTTCCCTGGGGAGGATGAAATAGACCGCCGGGGGGGGGGGGCACAAGGCACTATACATAGTTTTAATTGAGAACCCTTCTCATCTAAGCTCCAAACACAAGCATCCTGGAGGTTTATATTCCTAAGCTCATATCCTTCCAACACCTCCAAAAGCTGGTCTATCTCCCCAATCTCCCAGTCATTCAGGTTTCTACGAGGCTAAATATTCCAAGAACAGAATATCATGGATCTTATCCAATGGTCCTTGACCGAACCCCACTTATCTTCCACCAGATCATAACAAGAAGGGAACTGGGCACGCAAAGGCTCCCTCGCACATCACGCATCCTGCCAAAACTGCACCCTTTCTCCATTGTGGACTTGGAAGCTCAAGAACCTTCGGAATTGCTCGAGCCCTTTATGAATACTCTTCCGCAAATTGCCCCCTCGAACATCTGGATGCCCAACCCATATCCTCCTCACCATATTTGGCAGCCACCACTTTCCTCTAAATAGCCTCCCTGTTGACTCCAAACCTCCATAGCCATTTGTTAAGGAGGGCTTTATTTGTAATCTCCAAAAACGAAGACCCAATCCTCCTTTAACCACCAACATGCAGATCTCCTTCCACCCTACCCAGTGAATCTTCCTCCCCTCCAGAGAGGACCCCTAAAGAAAATTCCTCTGAAGCCGCTTTAGTTGGTTTATGATAGAGCACGGGGCCTGATACACTAAGAAGTAAGTTGGAAAATTAGCTAGCACGTTCTTCAGCAAGACCAACTTGGCTCCCTTAGATAAGAACTGCCCTTTCTAGTCAGACAATCTCCGCCCCACTTTTTCGAGCACAGGGTTCCATATACTCTTCGAGGAAGCCTTAGCACCCAGAGGCAACCCAAGATAGGTAATCGGAAGATGAACTACATCACAACCCAGGATGGAAGCAATCTCCTCACATGAGTAGCTTGAATCAACGGGACTGACTGACTGAATGGAACAGAAACTCCACTATTAGGAATGGAGAAACCCTATATGAGACCCACTTTAGTCGCCTTTGCAATCATTTGGCCCAATAAGTCCACCACTAAAATGAATAAATATGAGAGAGGGTCCCCTTGACGCAACTTGCGGCTCCCTTTAAAGAATCCATTAGGAACACCATGCACCAAAACCGAAAAGGAAGCTGAGGAGGTACACATTTTCATCTAGTTTCTCCACTTTTCCCCAAAACCCATTTGGCTAAGAACCCAAATCCAAGTATCCCTAGTTCACATGATCATAAGCTTTCTCCATATCAAACTTGCAAACTGCCATCCCAATCTGCCATTCTCATAGCATCAACATATTCATTTTCTAGTAAAGAACAGTCTTTGAGTTGCCTCAATGGAAGAAAAGCATTCTGAGTGGAGAGATAACATCTAAGATGGAATCCTTAAGCCGAATCACCAAAGTCTTTGCCACCAACTTATATAGGCACCCCACCAAACTAATGGGCTGAAAGTCTTTGAGATGAGAGGCTCCTTTCTTCTTCGGGATTAGCGAGATAAAAGTAGCACTCAATGGTTTGCACCATTCGTCCTTGGAATGAAACGCCTCAAAAACCGCCATCACCTCCTTGCCCACCACCTCCCAACAAATATTCAAAAACTTCATAGGGAAGCCATCTGGACCCAGAGCCTTATCGTCCTCCATACTGGATAGAGCGGACTTTACTTATTCAAAAAAGGCCTCTCCAGCCAAGATTGTTGCTCCGCAGAGATGCAATCGAACTCCAACCCTTCAAGAGCCGGGCGCGATGGGATCGAATCCATGTATAAGTCTACATAGTACTTCTTTATCACATCCCGAATCAATTCCTAATCATAAATCCACTCCCCCTCGATACACAGTTTATTGATCATGTTGGATGAAGTCCTTAGATTTGCCACCTGATGGAAGAATTTTGTATTCTGGTCTCCTTTAAGCCAAGCAATTCTAGACTTTTGGCGCCACGAAACTTTCTCCACTCTTAATAGCCTGTTTTACTCCTGCTCAGTCTCTAATTTCATAGTTGTCTCCTCCTCCATTAGTCCCCTGGACATGCCTTTTCTCTCAAAATCCTCCAAGTTCTTCAAACACTCCACCTTCCTCGACTCGACACCTCCAAACTCCTTTCTTTTCCAGGACATGATGCACTCTTTGAGCATCTTTAATTTCTGAGCAATGATAAAGTTGGCCGAACCATCCACCTTGAACCTTGTCCACCACTGCTTAAGTTTATCCACAAAGCCGGGAATCTTTAACCACATGTGTTCAAACCTAAACGGTCGGGGACCCAACACTAGGGGGTGGGCTGAAGTAGAATCGGGATGTGATTAGATCCAACATTAGGGAGAGTTTCTTGGATCAATTGTGGGGCATACTCTAGCCAGTCAGGAGAGAACAAAAAACGGTCTAGACGGCTGTTCACATTACGGGCCTGATGATTATTCCAAGTAAAAGAATCCCCAGGCAATGGCAGATCCACCAGATCAAACTAAAGGCATCAAATTGTCTCATTTGACTGGTCATACGTGACGCACCCAATCTTCCCCTTAGATACCGAATTACGTTGAAGTCACCCCCACACACCACGGCACATTCCAATCATCCCTGACCCTTACCAACTATTCTCTAAGCAACCCAAAACCATCAAACTCGCAAGAACCATAAACCCCCGAAAAATCCCATTTCTTCTGGTCCTTATTTCTAACTAAGATGGATACAGAAAAATCACCAATATGGCTACCAACCACCTCAAAGACCGAATAATTCCATGCTACAAGAATCTTCACTGCCCTCCCTACCGCCGACTTATGAATGAAATCAAACTGGCGCCTCCCCCATAGATCTATAGTCCACCTTCTATCAATCGATTGCGCTTTGGTTTCTTGTAACGATACCACATTGAATTTCCACCTCTTCAACATGTCCTTCACCGCCCACCTCTTCTCTTCTCTCCCAAGACCCCTAATGTTCTAGGAACAAAAACTCATCTTCATCATGATCACCAGATTGATGTCTCCCTCTTCTCTTCCTCCTTCGCTCTTTGCCTCGATCCACCCTATCATACTATATACCCGATTGGAGATTCCGAAGCTCCTGATCCCTCCTGTTAGCAAGCATATTCTTGTTGCTACCCTTGGGGCGTTTAGGGCTCCAGCTCCTGCACTTTTTGATTTCCCAAAAGAAATTAATCACCTGCTGCTCTATAACCTTGAAGGAATAGCCCAACCGCCTCTTAACCTCTGCTACCTTTTTCAAAACCCAATCTGAGTGCGGAGGGGGTGGAAGTATTAGAATAGGATCAACCTCAATTACTGAATCCCCCTCCCCAATATCCAACACCCAATCCTCCTCCACATGGGAGCTTGATCGCACTGATGAGTAATCTCCCCATCGTCGTTTCGCCGCCTGGAGATCAAAACCAACTTCCTTTTATTGGCCAACTTTTGTCGCTTTAGGAATAGCCCTCTCCACGGATGCCTGCTCACGAGAACACGACCGACTACACTCGGCATCCACACTATTGGATCCCCATTTCGAACACCCATTTTCGAACAGCTGCCTAAAGCCCCCCACCATCTCCTCCTCTTCGTCACTACTTTCAAAGACTTGAGCTTTTGCCTTGCCTTTCCTTATCTGTTCCAGAACTTTGCGTCTAGTTCCCCCACCCCCCCTCTCCCTGATAACAATTCCTTTTTCTGCTACCAAACTTGCTCGAGCTGGAGATTGAGTCGTTGAGGTCCGCTGAGTTTGAGGTAGGTCTTGAGCATACCTTTGATGCCTTGTAGTTTTTTGCTGCCAATTGATCTTCACCCAGCCATCAACTGAGACGTCGTTCTCCTCTTCAAGCACTTTTATAATCGAATCTTCCAGAACCCTTGCACTGCTTCGAGACAGGCCCAATGCCCCTTTCTTTAGCATCCCGTCGCAGATTGGGCCTAGCCCTATGGCCCAAGACCTTGGACTCCTTCACTTCGGAGGGCCTTTTGTTGAAATGGGCTTTCTTAGATCTTTCCCTGGGCCGAAGCCCATCCTCCATTTCATAACCCATGATTGGCCCCCCAAGGCCCCTTGGCTTAGGAACAAAATCTTGGGACCACCCAACGTCAACCCTATCCCCTCAATACCCCTTTGGCCTTATTCCATAACTATCAGCTCTTGGCATATTTGAATTTCCCTTGGCTTGACCAACTCGGCCTCTTCTTGCCCTATTCTGGTTGTTATCCTCCATCCGAACCACTCTATTTCGGTCTAATCGAATCTGACCCCAATAGGATTGTCTCACCCCCTAGTCTATTGCCATACCTCCCATTGGCGACAGTTTTTGGCTCTGTCAGGCGACCCTCCTCCCTTTCAAAATTCAAATCGTTGCTAGCTGTTCTTCGACCCTTCTCGTCCTTCTCTTTGCAGAATCCTCAACACTTCCACCACCCCCAACTCTCCATAGATTTGCCACCGGAAAACACCTTGGCAAGACGACCAACCATAAATATACCTTGTAAGCTAGGTCTCCATCTTTGAACCATAGAAACTCTGGAGCTAGCTCTAGTCGCCGGACCCTGAGTTTAACCCATTCCATCAAATCACTTGCCTGATCCGCCCCTTCCATCAAACCATCACAGAGTTCCCCAATTAATTCAAAATATTTTTATCCTGTAGATGCATTGGGAGCCTGAACACCCAAATCCACCCTCCTTTCTCAACTTTAGGTCAGCGGAACCCCTTGACACCCTCCAACTGACACCTTGCCGCAGGATGCCACACATCCAGAAGCAAACCCCCACCTTCCTAGGTTTTGATGCCCGTCATTTAGCACTCTCTTCACCTCCATCGATGATGGAAAGTAGAAGAGAAATAAATTCTTAACAATGCGTCGCACCTGTAGCTCTCCCCCAATTTTCCAGGCCCTCTTCCCCCACTACCGGAGTGCAGATGGACTCGGATTGTCTCCAATGACCCTTCCCACCAAGTAGGCATGGAGACGTTCCTTGCGAGACTCTAGAGACTGGGGGAAAATGAAATCACCGTATCATCCCCATACACCCTCACCGAGGGGCTGCTTTCTTCCGGCCAAACCAGATTAGTTACCACTGTTTCCTTGTAGCTCTTCTGTTTTCCTCCTCCCATCCCCTTCACCTCCTTTGCCCTTCCATCTCCAAAGCCCGAATCCACAATCGAAACATCACTTACTCTAATATTGAGGTCCTCGGTTCGGATATTACTCCTTCTCGGTGGTTCCCTCCTACCTCGATCTGCATACCAACCATGTTCGTCCTCTATAATAATCTTCCTTTTACGAGAACCATCCCTTCCCCCGACCCCATCTCTGGAGTTGGGTCCCACCCAAGGTGGGAAAATTCTCCACCACTGTAGCCCAAGCATACTTTTATCGGCCATTGGCCCACTGGTCTAGATTCCTTTTCCCTTATTTGTTCATTCTTGAACTTGTTATCTACCAAAGTATTGCATGGTCTTTCTTGTCCTCCTGGACATTATATTCAAAGTAGCTGCCCTGTTATCACAATATAAGTTCATAGGACCTTTTACTAGAAATCCCAACTCAGAGAACATTAACTTCAGTTAAAGTAACTCATTGACCCCATGAGCCATGGATCTATATTCAGTTTCAGTACTTAAGTGAACAACTATACATTGTTTCTTGCTTCTCCAAGTGACTAAATTTCCTCCCACCAAGGTATAATAGCCAGACGTGGATATCCTCTCTGACACACAACCGGCCCAATGTGCATCTATATAAGCTTTCACACAAAGACTATCTCGTTTTGCAAACACTAGGCCTTTTCCTGGATCGCCTTTCAGATATTGTAGTATTCTGTATATAGCCTCCATATGAACCAATATAGGAGCATGCATGAATTGGCTCATAACACTCATAGCAAAGGCAACATTTGGACGTGTCAAAGGAAGATAAATCAAACGTTCAACTAGTCTTTTGTATCTACTTGCATCTATGAGCCTCACACCATTAGAATTGTGAAGCTTTTGATTAGGGTCCATAGGAGTAGAAACAGGCTTACACACTGGTTTCACTGAGAAGATCTAAGGTATATTTTCTTTGAGAGACCTTTTTTAGAGTGAGCAACTTCAATCCCAAGAAAATACTTTAGCTGTCCCAAGTCTTTAATTTCAAATTCCTGTGCCAGTTTAGACTTTAAACACTTTATTTTTGCTTCATCATTTCCAATAACCACTATATCATATTTATCGAAAAAAAAATAACCACTATATCATCCACATAGACAATAAGAGCTGTGATTTGAATTCCCCCTTTCTTCACAAACAAGGTATGAGCGGAATGACATTGTGAATATCCATTTTGTACCATAGTTGTATGAAATCATTCAAACTAGACCCTAGGTGATTGCTTTAACCCATAAAGGGCCTTTTTTAGCTTACAAACTCTGCTTGTTCTTGACAAAATTTGAAAACCGGGAGGCAACTTCATTTAAATTTCTTCATCAAGATCACCATGCAGGAATGCATTCTTTTTGGAGAGGGGGCTAATTCTAATTGGTAGCCAAGGTTAAGAGGACACAAATAGAATTCATCTTAGCAAAAGAAAGCAAATGTTTCTTGATAATCAATGCCATAGGTTTGGGTGTACCCTTTGGCAACAAGCCTCGCCTTATGCTTGTCCGCACTGCCATCAAACTTTAACTTGACTGTGTGTATGCACTTGCAACCAACAAATACTTTCCCTTTAGGAAGAGTCACAATGCCCCACGTATTATTCTTTTATAGAGCAGACATCTCCTCTTTCATTGCCTCCTTTCACTTGGATCGAGACATTAGAAATGGAAAACAAGGCAACTGAAAAAGACCGAAATGAAGGAGACAATGAATTGAAAGAAACATAATTGGCAATGTGATACTTAACAGAAGACCAAACACAACAATGGGAATGTTAGTATCATAAACCAAAACAGAAGAAGAGTCCAGAGAATTACCTGAAGCCAAGGAGATGTTATGGTGAGGAACATGAGGATTCTCCATTTGTGCTGATTTTTCTTGTCTCTTGTATGTTAGAAGAGGTTTATCCTTGTTCTCCCCCTTACTAACATTCTCCTCTTTTGGAGTTCCTCCTTTGGAGTACCTTGATCAAAGAGAAAGGTAGGTATTGGAAGAAGATTTTCACCAATTGGGGGAACTTGCTTGCCCTGAATAAAAGACTTCTTAGAAGAAAAGTAAGGGATGTACTCATGAAAGGTTACATCCATAGAAACAAATCTTTTTTGAGTGGATGTATTGTTACACTTGTACCCTTTTAGACTGGGAGAGTATCCCAAGAATATGCATTTAAGAGCTTTGGGATTTGATTCAGTTTGTAAGGATTTATCAACATGCACAAAACAAATACAATCGAACACTTTAGGAGGTATGGGAAATGGAGTGGAGTTAGGAGAAAGAACCTCTAAAGGAGTTTTGTACCTTAAGACACGAGTGGGAATACGGTTCATCAATTAGGTTGCTGTTTGGACAACATTTGACCAAAAAGTTTTGGGGACATTCATTTTGAACTCTATAGATCCTTATCTTTGACATTGTATGGCAGTGCTGATGTCAACACTGCCCTAGGTGCATGACGATGTCCTGATTGCACAGTAACACTTTGATACCAAGTTTGTTGTTTCTGTGTACTTGCAACAAGATTGAGAGAAGAGAGAGGAGAAAAAAGAGAAGGAACTCATGACAATGAAAGAGAATCATGTGTGTACTCTCTACACACAATACGTGTGTGTGTGTGTATATATTCAGTACACCTCAGGTCTTTGGGGACCCACATAGAAAAAAATACACAAATACCCCCTATATACACAACCGTATACTTCTACAGACATACAAAG
>JAOXJP010190419.1:0-12266 GCA_025762735.1 Platanus orientalis | reverse complement strand
GAGACTAAGAGATTTCTTCTTATGTTCTTTTAAGCTTTGATGTTCTTCCCTTAAATTAGAAGCCAAACGACTTAATTTTAACTCCCTTATTCTTTTCTTTAGTTCTTCATTTTCATTTGAGAGATTAGAATTTATCTTTAGTATCTCAACCTTCTCGACTAGGCATTTAGATTGATTTTTATCAATGTTATGAAGTTTTAGTTCCAAAGAATTTATCTTTTCTTTTAATTCTTTTTCTACCTCTTTGAAATTTTCATTTTCTTGAGCTAGACTTGTGGTCATCTTCTTAAATTCCTTGGCAGTCTTGGTTAATTCCATATATTCTATACAAAGTTGGTTGAAGGCTTCTTAGATGTTCTCTTCATCCTCACCTTCTTTTCTATCACTTTCGGATCCACTTTCATTGAGTGAATCCTTAGCCAAACCAAAGCCCATAACGACTTTAAACCATAGTGAATGTTTTTCCTCACTAAGTGACATTTCATCTATTGATGAGCTTGAGACACACCCATGGATCTTCTCAATAAGATCACATGCTTCTTTAGCGGTTCCCAACATGCTTATTCTAAGGAGATCATCTTCACTTAGGGCATGATGTAGAGCATTTAGTGCTTTGTGGTTTGCTTCATAAGCCTCTATTTCAGACCATACCCACTCACTTGGGTGTGTGAAAGGTTTGGTGTAGCCTTCCACTACTAAGCCTCAAACTCTATGGCCTATGGATTTTAAGAAGATGGTCATACAAGCTTTTTAATAGATGTAGTCCATCCCATTAAAGTATGGAGGAGTAGAGATTAACCAACCTTATTTCCTAGACATCTTAGTGTTCTTTCAAGATTCTTCTAGAATTTCTTTAATGGATCTTTCTATAAGAATTGGATCTTTCCACGCTAATGGTTAGACCGTTTATGACTAACTTGGCTCTGATATCAATTGAAGTTCCAATATTGATCCTAGAGGGGGGTGAATAGGATATTTTAAAATTTTGTTTGGATTTCCCCAAATTCAATTATTATTTAAATTAATCAAAGTGGTTCCGATATTTGATTGCATTTGAATTATGCACATGAATACTTATGATGCTATGCTATGTAAGTGCCTAAATGTATCGCATGTGAAGTTGTTCCAAAGTATGCAATGATAGACAATTTAAAAGCTAAATGTAAAACAAACTACAAGCAATCACAATATACACAAGATGTATAGTGGTTTGGCACACGGCTTACATCCACTCTCAAAAACTTACCACCAAGTTATGTAATTTTATTAAGATTGAATAAATTACAATCAAGGCTAAAATTAAAACAAAAGCCTAGTATACTTGCCAACATGCTACACCTGGTGTCTCCAGCAGGTGTGGTCTATGGTCTACTCTTCTGGTGTCTCCAATAGAAGAGTTAAGGGTCTACATTACCGGTGTCTCCAACGGTAGTGTCAATTCTCTCGGTGTCTCCAGCGGGAGAAGTCTCAAGAACTTAAATATAAGTTAAGGTAAAGATTACCTCTTTAAAGGTTGTGTTGCCTTGCATATAAGTTTGGGTTGCTCCTCCTTAAGCAAGATGTGACTATTGTTCCCCAATTACTTCTCGGTTAACTCCTCAAGTTAGTTGAGCCAACATCGGTGGGTTGTTCCTTCTTGAGCAAGATATGACTATTGCTCCCACAAGTTTCTTTGATGGCGAAATTCCTATGTATAGATCCTAGAGGGGGGTGAATAGGATTATTTAAAAATTCTTTGTAGATTGCCCTAAATTCAATTATTATTTGATTGATTAAATTAATCCCAGAGATTAATGCAATTGAATTGTGGATAAGTTCTATTTGATGAGTGCAAAGTTGATAATATAAATAAAAAATGTAAATTTAAACCACAAGCAATCACAATGAACATAAGATATATAGTGGTTCGGCACTACGGCCTACATCCACTCTCAAAGGCCCACCACGGAGCTAAATAATTTTATTAAGATTGATAATTTTACAATCAAGGTTAAAATTTGCAAAGAGCCTAATTTACTTGCCAAGCGAGCTACACCTAGTGTCTCCAACATGTGTAGTCTATGGTATACTCTTCCTGTGTCTCCGACGAAAGAGCTATGGGTATACACTACTGGTGTCTCCGGCGGTAGTGTCAATTCTTCCGGTGTCTCCAGTGGGAGTGGTCTAAATACTTTTAAAAAGTAAAAGCAAGTATTATCTCTTTGAAGGTTGGTGTTTCCTTATACATAAGATAGGGTTACTTCTCCTTGAGCAAGATGTGACTATAGCTCCCCAATTCCTTCTTAGTTGACTCCTCAAGTTGGTTAAGCCAATACCAATGGGTTGCTCCTTTCTTGAGCAATGTGTGACTATGGAACTCACTTTCTTCTTAAGGGTTTAGACAACCCTAGGTTTCTTCCACTTAATGATTTGCCTTAGTAGGAACAAGGTGGAGTATGGAATGGTCTTTTTGGGTATAGATTTTTCTATCTAGGTTTGTAAAGAGATTTCCCAAGATTTAGAGAAGCTAATCTCTCATAATATTCCCAAAACAAGAGCAAGAGTGTTCAAAGATTGTTCATGACCATTGTCTTGCTCATTTAAGTTTATTTTCTTATATATTGGATGAAAATGACTCGTGTCCATTAGATTATAACATTCCCTAACGGTTAAGATACATTCGCCATTGATTAGAAATTGTTTTTTGAAGATTAGACCATTATACAGTGTTTTCGCAACTTTGGATCGATCCAAGTGCAAAAAAACACTCAGAACCTATAACCCGAGAGTTGTTGGTTCGATCTCAAATTGATCCAAATAAGTTTGGATCAATCCAAATAATTTAGATCGAAGTGGATCAATCTTAGATCGATCCAAATCCCCTGTAATGCCTTTTAAAGACTTGGAAGTGCTACAGAGATCTTCGAATTGCCCCTCCATGGTTTGGGAAGGTCTTCAAACCTTTAGAACCCTTCCTTGGACCCTTGATTCACCTAGATTACTTCACATTACCTAATTTACCTTGAGAGAGCTTGGAATAAGACGTGAATCCTTTGGGATAATTTATCGACTCTCAGATTGTCCTTTTGAAGCTTTCTTGGAACTTGATGATGATCTTCATGATACTTGAACCCAGGAACCTCCTAGACCTTAACATGACTCAATTCATGTCCTAGTCTGTACATCGCATGTATTTTACAGTTCATGGAATTTACAACATATTACATTTGCAATCTCCCCCTTTGAAAATTCCATGACAAAACTTAAAATATATGAAAACAAAGTACAAAATGAATATTACAATGAACACATGAACTCCAACTCTAGCAAAGTCTTCTATAAATTTCTTTGGCTCTCCCCCTTGATACATGCGTAGGCTTTTTTATTTAGTACTCTTCATTTGCAATGTGTTTTAACTTTAGGATCCTGAAATTCATTTGACAAAAATATACCTTTTTTCAAACCAAGATTAGTCCAGTTAAATGATAAAGTATAATGTACACACAAGCAGGCAAATGAATGTAATGATGCATATGCCCATGAAGTGAAGTATCAAGTATGATAAGTGCAAGTGAATATGAGTTGAACACAAATAGTCTTAAAATATTTCATTTGATCATTTGTTAGATTAATGATATGTATAGTTCCATTAATCTTTATGTTTTTCTCCTCTTACTTAGGCAATTCATTTTTACTCTCCCTGAGTATGATACACCAATTTTTAGATCAAAATTGTCGTTGATTTTCAAAATTTGCAAAGTTTACCAAATTTTACTTATCTTGTTTTTAACTCTCTCCTTTTTTGTCATGGATACCAAAGGCTATATATGAAAGACATAACAAAGAGGGTGTCATAAGAATGGAGAGATAATAGATTATAGAAGGTAAATCATTGTAAAAAGTGATATTTTCATTCATTTTCAAGAATATTTACAGTTTAAAGTTACAGAAAGATAAAGGGGAACATCAAAATTCATTAAAAAAAGAAAAGCATGAAGCTCTATGCATCTGCATTGCTCTCTTCATCCTTGTCATTGGTGAGAATGTCTAGGACTACCCTAGGCATGGCGGCTCAAGAGGGGTCGACAATACCCTCTATATGAACCAGCCGCTGATCCATGCTTTCCACCTTCTTCCCAAGGTGGTCAAAGCATCGAAGAATACTCCCACAGTCCCCATGGATATCTCATATCAAGGCTGAGAGTGCCGAAGGTAAGGTCATTGAGAACGTCAGGTAAATAGCCTCTGAGGAGGTGGGAGCTGGGGGAACATATGCTGAAGTGCTAGTTGTTGTTGTAGTCTCTGGAGTTGTGGTGGCACTTCTACCGGTGTAGGAACACAACAGGAACCAGGACAGGCTGAGCTATATCTCCAACTGCCTGAGCCGTCTGTGACACAGATCACCTCTAACCCTCCATCTTCTTGATGATAGCATCACCAATAGGAAGGCCTCTAGGAAAGGGTCATAGCATCTCTGGGGAACGTCACACTGCATTGCTCCAAAAGCTGAGTAACTAGCACTATGTATAGTAGGCCCCTCTTCGTCCCATCATTTATGGATGTCTTTAACTTAATCTAGCACATGATGGCTAGGATGTCAATGGACTTGCCTTCCATCAAGCTGGCAACCAGATGCACCCTCTCGTCTGTCATGGCAGTTTTGTGCATCGTCTATAATAGATTATGCACAAGAATGATGTTGAGTACCCTAGCCACCATGCAACACTCAGTAGTAGGTAGTTTCCCAACCTAGGAACTGCCCTCTTTCTCAAAGATCTCATAAATGCGAGTTGTCAATCACTTAGTTGGAAAAAAAAATGACATGAGCTATAGGGCGAGCAATCCCCAACAGCATGGATACCCTATCCGGATTGATCAACATGCGGACTGCATAGACTTCAGTCTCGAATGAGAGCTGAGTGTAGTCCGTGTTGTGGATGTTAGAGTAAAAGATGTGAATGTCTTCTTGTTGCACCTTGCCTTTAATGATGATAATTTACAACCACCTGTCATTAGGAATCGTTTTGCCAATCGTGAAGTCACGTAGTATCATCTACTTTACATACCTTTCGATAAAAATCTTCTTCTTCGAGAAGATGTTCGTGTAGTTGTGGAAGGTAACGGCGTTCCTCAATGCTCCAAAGTTTGTAGACTTTGTTCTCGATCGCTTAATCTGCTCATTCTCACGTAGAGGAGCTTTCCCCAAATCCCTCTTTGACATGGTGTCGGCTTGGAAGATTCACAAATCCTAAGAAAATGAGGAGGGAGAAGAGAAAATTTGACTGTTGAATGATCTTGGTTCAGTCTAAGATTGAACTAGGTCATTCCCCCTGTTTTGTAAATGAGTGATTATTCATTTCCCACAAGTATTGCCTTAAGATTTTGCAGTAGAATCATTAATAAAATCTGAATATAAATCCCCACAATGCTATGTCAATCCCAACAATAACTAAATATCAAATTTCATTATATATCCTTGGAAATTAAAGCTAAAATCATAAAATAAGCAACTAAGTCTCTAGTTTCGCTCAACATCCTCTATCCAGCTCAATCTACTCATCATGGTCCTCATCATCTACACTTTGCTTTCTTTTAGGTGAGTTTACAACTCAGTAAAATAAAAAGCATAAACTAAACAATACAGAAATATGGTCAAGACAACGCACAAAAAATTATATGTGAAGAATCTAGAGACAATCCACATGTCCAACACTCAATTATCCAAAGTTTCTGGACAAACATGTGCTATACGTTTTTGGAAGAAATTCCAGTGTGGAAATATACAAAAATAATTGGAAAATAATTCAATTCTTAGGACCACTTGATAATATATGAAAAGAATTCAATGAAAATAAAACTTTATGAAAAGAATATGGTTAATATATGAAAAGAATACAGTTATTTAACTGCATTTCACCTCTTAGATTTAAAATAAATCCAACCATTTTTTGGGAGGGGTTATGGACATAACTTTCCAACAATGACAAGTTTAAGCTGAGTTGACTTAGCTCATTGACACCCAAACCTAACAATTTAGTCAATGGAATTATAGATAATCAAAGTGTAATGTATAATAATTATTTGAATTTTCGTCCATTTCTATTAATTCTTTTAAAATCCTTTATATTAATCACATATCGTAGCGGAATAATGAATTTAACTCATACAATCCATTCACATTTTCGTATAGCAGTGGATTTACTCATTTATTTACCATGTTTTATTACAAACTGCAGTGGAATATTTTGATCATTCTATACCAATGTGAAACAGAAAAATAACATATCCATGTCTATATTAGTCAAAATATTCACATGTTTGAATCCAAGGGCTCCCTCAAGCCAATATTACATTATCAAGTGAAATATACGAACAACAAAAAAAGTGAAACAAATATGTAAAGACCATGTCCAAAATGTAAGCTATAAAACGAAATATAAACTGTGGGCCTTAATACTCGATTCATCTCTCCTTGCAACCAACTATGGCTCATGTGGTGCCACTGTCTCCAAAGCCTCAATCTGTAAGGTGGTGTCAATTTGGGTGAGCTTGATAGGCTCAACAAGAGGGTACATAGTTTATACAACACAAAAGAGAGGCAAAAGTAGACATAATACCATATAAGATGAATCAAAATAGAGTGTGGAACCAAATGTGAGTACAAATGCAAAGAGAGTACTACAAACATATATGTCCTTATTATGATTCAGAGTATATTTATTATCCAAATTAGCTATATGAGTTTCCAAATAAGTCCAAACCAAACCATGCATATGCTATATTCTTACTCACGAGGGTCTCTGTCAAAATACCAAAACTAAATGCAAAACATCCCATATTGGGTCTCCAGTAAATGCCAAACTAAATGCAAAAGAACCCATATTGGGTCTCCGACAAATACCAAATTTGAATGTAAATCAACCCATTCTGGGTCTTCAATAAATACTAAACCAAATGCTTAACAACCTATGTTGGGTCTCCAAAAAATAAACCAAGCCATGTGTTGGGCCACTAGGGTCCTCTTCACCTATTGATGTGATATGATGATTGGATACTTGAAGGGGGCCATAAAGACCAATGGTCATTACAGACGTCTTCACCTATTGATGTGACCTAGTAATTAGGTACTTGAAGGGGGCCATAAAGACCAATGGACACTACAACCATCTTCACCTATTGATGTGACCCAATGATTAGGTACCTGAAATCACTAAGCAAGTATTGCCCCTTCACCTATTGATGTGACCTAATGACAAGGTACCTAAAATCATTGGACAAGTATTTTTCCTTTGCCTATTGATGTGACCCAACGACAGGGTACCTAAAAGGGTCATAAAGACCAACCCATATAAGGGTCTCTGAGCCCAATAAGAGCAATTCCTACATAGGGGTACCATAACAAAGCCAACGAGTCCAAAACTAATCCATCAAATCCATGCTTATGTTAAGTAACATAACTACTACATAAGTGTGTTATATAAAGATATCCGTATGTCTAGTCTCATAAAGAATCCAAAACCAAAAATCCAATCTCATGCATGAATCAAAACTAAAATATAACTATGGATGCTCGGTTCAAAATTGTAATGTATAGAAAAATAGGGATTATATAACCCTTCCATGTCAAATGAGATTCGAAATTAAAACCGAATAGCTCAAATGCCTTAGAATCTCATTCAAGAAGTTCAAATGAAAACGTCCATGAAAGTACTGAAGTAATCGATGATAAAAGCAACATGCTCATGCTATCAAGACTTCCAATGGTTGCAAAGCTCAATGTAAACCCACAGATTCCAAGATTCTAATATGGGAATCAATAGAAATAACATAAATCAACATGGATTAACATGAAGTAGAGAGAATCCACCAAAGTGAGCAATAGGCTTACATAAAAAATCCATAGGCATGTCAAAAGACTTGTAAATCATGGAGAACTAATCATATGCATTAATATAAACGAATAGAGATCATACATTTAGGAATTTAAGGAAAAATCAAAGGCATGCCAAATGAAACTTTCTTCACCATCCAGACCATAAGAATCCAATCCTAATATCTCCCTTATTAGATTAGAGATCACCAAACTTTCCCAAAATAAAGCACCAACATCATGTACTAGAACTATATTCCAAAAAACTCATGAAGATAGAGTAGAAAACATTCCAATCAAACTTAAACCAAAAGAAACTATGATCCAAAACCAAGTCTATTGAGATCAATCCACAAATCATCACAACATAGAGTAGAAGTCATATTTCTATGAACTTAAGATTGGAAGAGTGTGCCCACTTACAAAATACTTTTACTCCTTGTATCCAAGAGGTTCTTCCTCTAAAACTCATTTACCTTTCAAAATCTTCACTGAGATTAAACCATAGATTCATAGTCAAAATCCATAAATCTTCAAGAATATAAGATGAGAAATAGAAAATAGATCAAAAACTAAACTAGGTTTAAGCTTTTGGGATTTACCAAGCCCCTTGGAGAAAAAGAACCTTTCTTCTTTCCCAATTCTTCCAAAACCTTCCCTCTCTTTATCTTTCCTTCTTTCTATCTTATTTTAACCCTAAAATTAGGTAAAACAAGGTTAGGAATCATCACATGTGA
This sequence comes from Platanus orientalis, assembly GCA_025762735.1. Classification (NCBI taxonomy): domain Eukaryota; kingdom Viridiplantae; phylum Streptophyta; class Magnoliopsida; order Proteales; family Platanaceae; genus Platanus; species Platanus orientalis. The sequence goes on along the minus strand of JAOXJP010190419.1, from coordinate 3,680 downwards.
GTTCCCACAAAAATAGAGCAAATCACATGTTGACACAAATCCTGAGGGGGATTTTCCTCTCTAATGATCGATCACGGTGTGATCGATCAAGGGGTTGGTGATCAAGCACGTCCCTGGTGCACCAACCTTGGGTTTTCATTTTCGGTGTTTTTTTTAGTGTGATCGATCACCCGATAATCAATAATGGACTTGGTGATCGATCACCAAAGTCCATTTCTAGACTTTTTGTATTTTCATTCTTTGGGCTTCTTAGGCCCCACCTATGCCAAATGTCTTCTAATCTCTCTTAAGTAATGTATGGGCCATTAGAGCACTAAGGCTAGTCATCTTGCTCAAAATACCAAGGGTTCCATGAATAGACACATGGTGTCGAGTGTGAATCTCTAACTTACCAAAATTGGGTATAAAGTGTTACACACCAAATTTCACAGCGTGTAACAAGCTATCAATTTGTTTAAAATGGTTATATTTATTTTTAGGGCATTTACACTCATCTCTAGATTCAGTATATTGAATCTGTTAATTACATCTCCTCCATATAAGGGAGGATAAAAACCTCTGATTAAGGTTTACAAAAATATAAAATATAAAAGAAGCTTCATGATACTTATAAAATGTACCGTATACAAGATTACAATATAACCTTATTGAAGACATTCTCGACTCGTTTTGATCCTTACTGCAACTACTTGGTTTCTTATATGTCGGGTTATAAAACTTGAAGCTTTCAAAGGAGAGAGAGAGTGAAGAGATCAAAAAATATTAAAGCAAAGATGAAGATGATCAAGATTGAAAAAGATCCATTTTCATGCATGGGACCTTGCATTTGTATAGATTTTTGGTGGTTACAGATTCTATCTGCGACCCTTTTTTTAGGATTAAGCTTTATCTTTAAGAGAATAAGCATCTTGATATTGATGATCTCCATAGATGGACGGCCACATGGATTAATTCCTTTTCCATGGATGTGGTGGCATGTTATATGTGTGTGTGTGTGTGTGTGTGTGTGTGTGTGTGTGTGATAATTCTGATCTTTTATGTGCTAACCCTTATCCTTAACAACTTGAGATGTACCCTTGTAGTGTTTGAATTCATCTAGACTCTTGAATCTCATCTGCCTCAAACCATATTTCTACATATAAGTTGGATTTGGTGTTTACCTGTTACTTCATTTTCCAAACCTTTGGTACCTACCATGTATCGGTTCTAGATGATTTATTTGGCATATTTGGTTACTTTGATCTTTGCAAACAAAATTTATTTGTGCAAATGAATTTCTTCTACACAAATTATATTTGCTTCAACAGATGTCTCATATAGGTATGGCCACATGTCATGCTTACAGTTCATTTCTTGATGGTTTTGAGATGGGATTTTATTTTATTTTATTTTATGTGACTAATGGTTAGATTTCTCCATTTATGAGATTAAATCTGTGCCAATAGTGGTTCAATAGAAATAACCATATGAAAGATTCATATGGAATAACACAAAAAGTATGAAGAATTAAACTTAACAACTATCAGCACCCAAATTTTGACACGGGTCATCTAAAGCAATGTAAGAGCATTAAGGAAGTACTTAGGCATCTAGAACTTAATCAACCCTAGTTTAGGGAGAGGAATCATGGACTCTAGGAGGTTAGACATCCCTTGTGAAGTCTTTCTCAGATATTTTGGTCGCAAAAGCATCATCCATATATCATGCCACATGCAATGTCATCACAAAGATCAGCCCAAATGCATCATTCTTGGTCAAACCCTAATTCTCTAAGAAGCATTAACGGGACTATGAGGTTCCACATTTAAGACTACCAAACACATTGCCTTCAAAACTCTCCAGCCTCCATAAGCCTTCCCATAGTGAAGCATCACAAGAGGAAAAATTACCATTTCATCTTTTTGCCTTTAAAATAAGCCCTTGGGCCCTCATAGAACCTCCAAAGCTTCTCCCATCACCTAAATGGTGTTATGTCAGATCTTGGACACCCTAATTTATAGAATATAACAGATCCTCCTCGAATCTAACAACATCCAATTTCTTAAATTCTGAAAACCTCTGGTCAAAAAATGACCCTAAAAAAGCTTTCAAAGATTCATCTAGCATTCAAATTTAGAAAGGTCGTTAGCCGTCTCTTAGAAAAAACCATTTGAGATCTCAAACCCCTTCAAATCTTAAATCTTCTCCAAGACACACCAAGTCAATTCTAGCTGTATTTGACCTTTATGAGTCCCAGATGCTCACTAGACATCCAAATCTTGATTAGCTAGTGTCCATTTCTTTAGATTTACAAGGCCTTTGAAAAATCCTCTAACAGACAAAAACATTTGCAAGACCAATCTACTCTGATTCCACCAATTACTTCAAAATGAGTAACACATTTGGGGCAACTATCAGGTCTTCGACTAGACCTCAAGAACTCACTAGATATCCAAAATTTAATCCGTTAATGGCCATTTCTCAGTAGCTTCGAGGCCCTTAAAAAATTGTTACTCCGAGCAATCTCATTTGGAAGCACTATAAGCCTAATCACCACATTTTGTCTAAATTAGGTTAAAACCTCTTTTATCTATATTTCGCACACAATGAGCCCCTAAGAACTCTCTAGAATCAGAATTTTGCAAGGTTGAGCCCATTTTCTCTGTTTTCTCCCTATCCTTAAAAGACTGTTTTTTGAATAGGAATAATTGCAAACTCAAACTAGCCCAAAACCACCATTCTCCAATGAGCTACTGTCACTCTATCCCATCAAGCAACCCTTCTTCGAAAAGCTCTTAGAGATTGCTTGGGAACCTAATAGTCAGGCTATGAGTTTTTGTGGCTTCAAGACTCTCCAAACTTCAATACTCTGTGACCCATCATTTTTCCACAAAAACCTCTAGCAATCCCAGTGGCATTTCCAATCAAGATTTCATACCTATCCAAAAAGAGAGTTTTGAGCATGATTTCTTGCTCGAGTTTTGTAATTCAGTGTGGTTTAAACCTGTGTCTCACAAAATCTAAGGGTAACATTTTATCTGAAGACCTTGAAGATTAATTTTACCATCTTACCCTTCCCATAATTATTTGAGAGTTTTTTGGGTCAATAAAACCCTAATTTCACCAGTCTACCCTTATCGTAATTTGTTTTCAATTGATCTATTATAGCTGGAACATCCGAGACTTCGAAAATGTACTTTTAGCTTACATGTTTTTTAGCATGAAAAACCAAAAAGTGAGGTTAACCAAGTAAATGGGCTTTTCCCATAGAATTAATGTATTAGAGATTAATGAGCTCATTCATTTTGGATTTTAGCTCATTAATGCATTCACACTAAGAGCTTTAAGCCCTAACCCTTGGATGGAGATCTCCCTTATGCACCCCATGTACCCCTCTAAGATCAATTACTTGAATTTCAATTATCTATATAACCCTTCATCTAACCCTACATCTATCACAACTCATCCTACCCCTTGATTGCTCTCAAGCAATCAAAGTGAGTATTTTTGTGGTTAAGTTTCATTCTTCACCCTTAATCTTGTGTACCCTTCCGAGGATCAAATGCATGGATTTTAAATATCTATATAACCCTCATTCAACCCCACATCTTGTTAGAACATTATCGTTCTTGAACATTAAAATTAGTAAAGTTCATTGATCAATCACATATCTAAATATGTTTTTCCATGATCACCATATG
>JAOXJP010190408.1:0-12267 GCA_025762735.1 Platanus orientalis | reverse complement strand
ACCACTACACACCCCACGACAGGTATTTACCACAACATGAGAAAGTGACCATAGCAATGAAGACGAGTATAAAGTAGAATAAACTGTCAAACAACGTGAGAAATGAGTTACAACTACTGTAACTACTTGACTCAATATAAATAGGGGAGAAGAAGAAAAAGAAAGATTTCCAACATCAATATCAACTTTTATTTATATCTTAGGAGTATGAATAGATCTATCTTAAGGGTAGAAGTAATTTAACTTAGTCAGTAATTCAGCTCATGAGGATTGAAATTTGTTCGTTCATTAGATTTTATTATCTACTTGTTTGACATTGAGTAGTCTAGTTCTCCTAGAGAGATTATCAATTCTCGGGGTTAAACAAGATGTTTGTAATGTGTAATTGGTTATTGTATCATCAAAATCTGGTTCTACTCTTCCCATTTCTTTCATTTTGAAGTTTACAAAAAGTCATCTTTGTTAAGACATGTATCGGACCTGTTCCAATCACCTGGGCTATCCATACGGACTATACCTGGTACCACGCGAGGATGAAGCAATTTTTTCCACCAACATCCACCGAATATCTTTCATCTTTATAGTTTCTAGATTCTTATTGCTTTGTAAATATTTAAATTTGATTAAATAAATAAATATGAATACAGATATCTATATCCACTTTATATTCAATTCATTTACAACCCCTGGATGGTGTTCCAACTAATGGCCATATATGAATTGCACCCATTGAATGCTAATGGGTAAAGTGGCTTTGCTCCTGCTTAGAGTTTGTCATTAGCATACTTGATAATTGATATATCTCACAAATTAGTTGACCTCTTTTCATTAAGCTGAATTTAGGTTTCTTGGTTCTTGACCTTAACCAAACCCGAATTTCAGATCATGACAATGTGCCAACTACCAAAGTCCAACCTGATCACTTAAATATACGCTGCCAGAGTGCAAGGCACTTGGGCCTAAGTGGAACACTCGGGTTGGCCAGTATGTTTGGGCTCTCAATTGGGCTTTAGTATATAAATTGCAAGCCCGATCAATTTTGGATTGTGGCATCAAGTTACCTATAATCTAACCTGCAAACCTGATCTAGTTTAGATTGGGCTTGGATTGTGACATTAGGTAACCTAATCTAACCCAAATCCCCAATTTTTTTTGGTCTTAGCCACATAGGCCTACATCGTCAGTTGTCAAACTAAGTAGACGACTTTTCCACTGCACGCTGCTCACCCCAGACCCCCGTATCAACTACCTAAGCAGGCACAGCCTACTGCTCACTGTTCTCCCCCGCCCTCCAGGAAATCGACCTTAGATTTTCCCTGGACTTGTATCCTCTTAGACGCTTTGTGGTGAGCCGAGACACATAGGAGGGTGGGGCCCATACACCCGTGGCTCACCACAAAGGCATCACAGAGGATATAGCTCCATTTTCCCTAGGGAAGACTTACACCTTAGCCACCCGAGCACAGGGGCGTTGGCACCCAAAGCCTAACCCCTTGTGTGTGTGTGCGCGTGCACATGCACATGTGCAAGGTAACTCAAGTGGATTTATCTCAGAAGGGAAAGGATCTGTTACACCCAAATTTGTTTGTCCCCACGCTATAGACTGACTCGTGATGTTTTGTTGAATTTGGTGCATCTTTTAAATAGGAAGCAAATGTTCATTTGAACACTTTTTTATGGTTTCAAACCTATAATCCCCATTTTATGGGTACATATTTTTTTAATTTAAAAATTGTTTTTACAGTTTTAACCTAGTTGAAATAAGACTGTCAATTGGGCTGAGCTAGTCCAAAGCTTGACATGTTTAGCCCAAAAAATAATTGGTCTGAGCCAACCTAATTTTCAAGATGGGCTGTGTTTGGGAACAACTTTTCGGCCCAAAAATTTTCGGGCTGAATTTGGGTATGTTCAAGTTCAGCACGAGGGCTGGCCCAACCCAAACTAGTTAGCAAATAATAATTTTATTAATATGTTGATATTAGGTCTATATTTTTCATTCTTTTTTGATCCATGTATTTTTAACAAATTTATTATTATCAAATAGTTCAAGTGTCAATTGTTAAAAAAAAAAAAAAACCAACCCATTTAATATGTATTTAGGGACAATTACAACCCTTAATGAGCCAAAAAAATAATTAAAGAGTTTTAATTCGGGCAACCCAAACTCGACCTGAAGCCCATAGTTTTAAGATTGGTTGAATTTGGACCCAACTTTTAGACCCGAAGTTTTATGTGATCCGATTTTGAGCAGACCTCGGGTTGACTCAACCCGGCCTAATTAATAGCCCTAAGTAGAAATTGTCCTACTATAGCTTTCTGTTAAAGTTTAGCAACATCTACAATGTGATACATACCCCAAAAAAAGTGAAAAATAATCGGAGGAATCATTATCACTTTTTGGTGGATGATTTTCTTTTTATTGGGATACGTGTCACACTATAGATGATATAAAACTTTACCAGACTTCAAGTTGTAGTAGATGATTTCAACTCATTTTTAACTTTATACAATATATACATCACTTTTTTTTTTTTTTTTGTGTATGGGGACATGGGGAGACATACAAATTAGGTGTGATAGATCCTTTCCAACCAAATTGTATTAGGATTTGGTGTCAAGAGGATGGCTCGGCTCACTAGGCCCTAGAGCGGAGTTAACCTAGGGAATCAAAGAATCAAATAGAGGAGTCAACATACCTTGGTTTCATGGTAGGCTTTGTGTTGGGTTAGTGCCTAGAATTCAACCTGAGATGCAACCCAATTGATGATATGAAGAAAAACTTGATATGACCCAATCGGTTTTTTCCCCTATAGTATTCACCCGATTTGGGGTCTAACCTAATTCACGGAAGATAGGGCTTTGGGACTATTTTAGGATTTATTGGGTTTCGTATCATTGTACTGTTCATTATAATGTTTGTTTTCAATCATGGTGAAATCTTTCATTGTGTTTTCACTTGTGAATGTAGGCTTCAAGCTGAACCACCTAAATCGTTTTGTTCTTTATGTGATTGATGTTTTTCTTATTTTTATTTTTGATAAAGAGCATTACGTTCAACTTCATTGAATCAAATAGGATGTTGATTACAAGATTCAAAATCTAGAATCCTAGCTAAGTCACCAGAGATATATGAATTGTTCCATTGATGTGATACATGCTCCTTTGCCGCGATAACTACCATAGTGTGGGCTGCTTTGTTGCAAGATCTGGGAGCATAGGTAATTTGAATATGATTGAAACTATTCAAAAGTCTTTGACAATCTTGAAGTATCACCTTTATATGTTAAGGAGGAACACTATCTAACTTTTGTAAAAGGGAAACCATGGGAGATGGTCTGCTTCTATTATGATTTGATGCTCTGGATAATTATTGGCTAATTGTATACTAGTAAAGAAACCCCAAGTTTCAGCTTCTTTTGTAAGGCAACTCTGTAGCTGTTTTGAATGGCCACCAAAAAATTCACCTTTGTAGTATATGATAAGTGCTGCAGCTGCTTCTAATTGATGTGTAGAACCATCCGTGTTGACTTTTAGCATGTGGTTTGGAGGAGGATTCCACTACTGGTTGGACATGTTTTCGTCCATTGTAAGGAAGGGTATGTGCTTATGTCAGACCTCTCCCTTCTCCATTCTCACATTGGAACTCATTTACAATGTAGACCGCATCAGAGAGTTTTTTCGTTGTTTTCATTCTTCTACTTTGCTGCAAACAACTCCAAAACAAGATAGGTGGCATATTGGATCAAAGAGGACGTAGATACATACCTGAGAGAAAAATTGTTAAATCTAAACATGTAGTAACTTAATCATCATACCAGCTAACCTTACTCCTTAACCTTGACTAAACTTCTTTTTCTTGCCACGTGTCGTATCCACTTCGATCCAAGATGGAGCCCCTCTTATTTTTTCAACCGAGGATCCGGGTCTTTCTTTTGAGTGGCCAATTGAGTAAAAAACGACCATTTGATGATGTGCACGCCGGTTTTTTGTCACACGAGTTAGGCTTGGGAATTGGTAGCCTTTCCCGCCCTAAACCCCTAAGCAGTGTTCTTAGCGGCCTCCCGCGCAAGCTAAAGCTCGAAGAGAGAAGAAAGAGCGAGACCTCGAGACAGCAGAAGCAGAGCAAATGGAGCTGAGCCTGAGCGGCAACTCTCTTAAAACTTTCACGCGATCGATCACCTGCCTTGCACGCGTGGGTCACGAACTCGCCATCCAAGCTTCTCCTTCTCAGGTAACCTCTTCGGCCCTCTTACTTACCACTTCGTTAAGTCCTTTAGGTCTCTGTTTCCCTGTAAATCTATGTCCCTGATAATTTTTTGAATGCTCAATGATTTCGAGTTTAACTAACAATGGAATTCGCTGGATTTCGAGTGGGAAGCTCTTAGTTGAATAGCAAACAGGGCTTTGAATTTCGATATGGGTGAGATATGTCGAATCAGTTGTTTATTTCTATCAAAACCATATTAGATTGTGTAGAATAATCACATTGAGGGTGGTTTTGTTAGTAATTGTGTTAAGGGGAGAGGAGAGAAGGGGGGGGGGGGGAGAAAGAAAGAAAGCATCCTAAATGATCATTAGGGTTCTACTCATGTTTCTAGGGTTTGGAAGAAGAAACATTTTGATGATTATTGGACTATAATTTATCTATTATTTATTTGGTCTGAACCTCAAAAAGGGATAAAAAGAAGAATGATTATGAATGCGCAAATCTACCAATTGGGTTAGACCTATGAGGGGTATGTTCCACTGAGGTTGATGATCTCGGTTCCGGTGGGTTACTATCTTCCCCAGATAAGGTTCAGCTTGAACTGGCTTAAACCATCGCCTATATAGTCTTAGTATATAGATGGTCATCAGAAAGAGAAAAAAAAATGTTGGTTATTCATGCCTAATAAAATAGGAATTATTTTTAATACATATATTTTTGTTTGTTGTGCAGCTCGCATTTCACACTCTCAATTCATCCCGATCTGCCTACCAGTCTATAACGTTCAAGCCTGATTTCTTTGATGCTTATACAATTTCCGCTTCCCAGGTGCAATGTAGTCTGCTTTTGAAGGTATAACAGTAACCTTTAATATGTTTGTTAAAAGTAACTAGGGTATGTTCTAAGCCACCTCTCCTAACTAGGTGTGTTTAGGCTGTTTGTTCTGTTCTAAGGACACCAGTTACAAGTGTTGATCATCTGTGCATCCATTTACCCAACTCTGATGCATCAAAAGTGCAGTGGACTTTAGACTGCCTTAACGGTATGATGCTGCTCTCCTTACTTTGTCTATTCATTGTAGGGCAGGAACTATGTAGGTGTAAGCTGATCAATGGAACATTCCAATTTACAGATTAATGAGCTTGTGCACCACAATACCATATGTATTGTAGATATTCAATAGTATTATACTATTGTAGAAGTGCTGGTGTATATACATGCATACATACACTATACATACATACATATGTACATGTATATGTCTGTGTATTATGTTTTATACTGTTAGGCTGCATCATAATATTGCAGCATACCACCCTTTTCCTTACATCAATGCATAACCTGGAACTTTAAATTTTTGAGGCACATCAGGCAACATTATCCAAAGATAACTCCAGTTTGAATGACACCAGAGATGAAACTGTGAGCTAATACTCTTTTATTATTATTATTATTATCTCTCTCTCTCTCTCTCTCTCTCTCTCTCTCTACTTTTGTCCTAATATTTTCTATACTATCTGAATTTTAGCTCTACATTGGATATTTACGACTGTCCTGTTGGTAGGATTTGTGACCTATGGTCTATGGTCCATTGAGGAGGTGTGATGCAGGACAAACCCCAAAATTATATCAAACCACATAAAACATGCTCTCAGACAATCAAACAATTAGCCTTCAAAATTCTGGGTACAACTCCATGCACTCTTGTTTGTAGGGAGATTTCATCAAGATTCACCACGTAAGTTACTCCCAATTTAATTATCACAAAAAAAAAAAGGTTACTCACAATTTGACTTGGGTATCAAAGGGACTGATACATAGCTTTCCAAGGCAAGAGAGTGAGCAGGAGCTAAAAGAAATTAAAACCCATGTGTCTATGATCTGGCTGCATGCGATGGTTACTACAAATATCAAAACCTCAAGGAAAAGATTCCTAGGTGTAGCAGCAGGGTACACTAAGAATATAGGTGCTTATGAATGCATAAAAAACTCACATAGGGGTGCTGGAACAATTCTGACAGCAATAGGAGTGTCTATGGAATAAGCCTCGAAGATGGAGATGGATTCTTAGGTGCAGCCGAATGGATGTATCATGTATGGTGGGTTTAGAGTTTGGCTACTGGTAAGTAGGGTTTAGATGAAGAACGAGGATTTATTAATAAGGGAAAAAACAAAGGAAGGATTGATGGTATGGCCGGTTGCTTAGGGAGGTGCTATGTAGTTGTAAGATGAAGAACGAGGAAGATGGTGTGGGTTTAATGGAGGTTCCAGGTTTGGATAACAAGCTTTAATGGAAGATAAAACCCAGAAAAATAAAGAAGAAGATAGGTAGCTTGAGTGAGAATTCACCAAATTATTGTTACTTTGGAAATCACCAACCAAAGCTCCAAGAATAACCAAGACTTGGAAGAGGTAGAACAGCAACCGTGTGACAGCAAGAGATCATAAACTTTTTATTTAACTTCATTAAATATTTAGTACAAAACGTGGGGGCTGTTTTATAAGCCACCCCCCCTCCCCCCCTAATTCAATCCTAGCCATCAGCCACAAAGATACTCTCCCCCCTCAAATCGTGTAAAAGAGATTTCTCCCATAAAAACCCTGATTTGGGGCTTCTTACAATTATGTCCAATATAAAAAAACCAAAATACCCAATATATCCATAACTCTAATATTTAATAAAAACAAGAAATAAACTAATAAAATCTCTACTAAAGCACTCTAAAACAAAATCAAACATTCCACAAGGTGCTTCCATACTCTTTCTTACTTGCCTCCATGCATGGACCCCACCAAGGCCAAGTTTGGGTCCCACCTTGCTCCCATGTCCTCATCAAGGTGCTACCAATTGGGAAGCCTATATTGATTAGTTGACGGCCAGATACGGTTTTGGGTGGTGGGATGCATTTTATAAAATGCAGTTGGTATCTTGTGCATTATTTATCATATTTAAAATAACTTCATTCATGGAAATCATTCTTTGTGAAACATGGTGCAGGCATGAGAAAAGCCTACTGGATTACTTGCAACATCGAACCTGATATACAACATCTTTCTCTTGATAGAAGACGATTCCCAAGTAATTTTGTCATCAGGCCTCGTGATTTCAACAGATTGCTAGCTAATTTTCAGTCATCCCTTCAGGAGATCTCATTCATAGCCACCGATCCCACTTCTTTACCTTCTGATGTAGCAAGTGAAATAGGAGGGAAATCAGTTGAACTTAGAAGTTATATTGACCCAACCAAAGGTAGCTTAGAGTTTTGCTGATGTTATATAACTGTTTCTCTAATTTTTCTTCTATCATGTTTTAAGCCTTTTTAAATATTTTAATTGCAGATGGCAGTGACGCAGCCTTACACACTCAGCTGTGGATAGACCCTATTGAAGAGTTTCTGCAATATGCACACACAGGTGATCCTGTGGATGTGACATTTGGGGTGAAGGAATTGAAGGCATGGTAGACCTTGTTCTTGAATTTTTTTATCTTGGCAAATGATAAGATGGTGTGGCAGCAAGTGCTTCACACAACTCATTAGCTAAAAAAGGTGCATCTATAGTTGTTGAGATCACTTTTTTTTTATAGCTGATTAGCTGTGAGCAACATCTGTTGATGGAGGATGATATCGTCATCATCGCTATCATTATCATCTCTATTATCTTTCATACTTAATGCTGTCTGATCCAATTGTTAGCCTTAACAAATTATTTTCCCAGTATAGGTCTTCCATTATTTTGTTTTCTAGTTGAGGGAGTATCTTTGTTTTTATTTCTCTGAAGCATTTGAAAAATAAAAGTAAAAAGAACAATTCCTCTGAAGCATTTGTTGCTTTGTTTCTTTCCCAATGTCAGGCATTTCTGTCCTTCTGCGAGGGATGTGAAGTTGACATTCAGTTACTTTTTGAGAAGGCTGGCGAGTAAGATATCTGTAATTCCCATGTCATTTTTATATATTTTCACTGTAACTGTAATAATAATGATAACTTATTATTATTATTTTGGTGGTGGTGGTTGTAGTGGTGAAGGAAGTAAATCATTGTGACAGTTTTATAGCATCTAGTATCTGGTTGAATCTAATTCCTCAACCAATGCATGTGCTGTAGATGAAAGCTGTCTATTGATAGGCTACCACATGCATGCAGTATACCACCATAATCACAATGATTCTAACTATTCCATTAATTACATGATCGTGAATATTTATTAGAGCTACAAGTAAATGATCACTAAATATTCAGTGTTTGGAAGGTCAGGATCTTCTGATTTGTGGTTTCAAGGATATTTAGATTGTTGGCATGCACACCTGTTGGATGGTTAAAAAGGAATATAGTACTCATTTCTTGTTTTTATAGTTAATTCTTATCAAGGAAAAAATAAATGAATATAAAGTTTATTGAATGGTATAATATTTTCACTTGATTCATCGTCTTCTCTATTTCCTTTATAGATTTTGGATGCAAGTTTCTAGTATGTCCAGATTACAGATTATGATATTGATTTTGAAGAAACTGGTTTTGGAGCAACAGGCCTATTCTAATGGCTCCAAAATTTGGTCTAGATGATGGATCAAATTCAGACTTTGATGCAACACTGGTCCTTGCAACCATGCTTGTATCACAGCTGCATGAAGGAAACCCCTTAGAGAATCCACCAGCAGCCACCACAGCGCATGGTCAGGCTGATCAGGGAACAGGATCTGAGGCACAACAAGAAAGGTCTAGAAATACAGTTTCTGAGCATGCATCTGATCACACCAGAATCTGGTCTGAACTTTCAGGTGTATTTGTTTGTTCATTATGCAACCAATGATTTTATAATATATATTCAAGAATCTTCAACCAGCTTGATTTATAACAGGAAGTGCTGCCAAAAGTGGCAGTGGTGTTGAAGAAAGACAGGCTCAAGTGGAAAGGACTCAAAATGCTCATGAACAGAGTGCAATGCAAAGGATTAACATGATGGATATTTCAAAGACTGTATCTGCAACAGGAAATGTGCTTGATCGTCCTGATCTGTATCCTGAAATTTTCTTTTGCTAGAGTAGGATGTTAGACATCTTAATCTAAATAATTGAAGTCTTCACTAAGTCATTCTTACTTTGATTGCCTTTTTTTCCCCCAAGCGAGTTTGGTGAGTCTTGAAACAGGTGAAATATCTAATCCTTGTTTTATAGACTGAGCAGCTTTACACACAGGATGGTTGTGTGCTTGGTGACATGTGGTGGAGACCCTCCATGAATGGATCAGTCCTAGAGTGACATGATTGAATAATCATAAATAACCAATCTATTGCATTCTTTTGGTGGATGGGAGAACAAATGGCAAATGGTCTGGAGGGAAGACTATAATCTCATTATGTCTAGGAGTCTAAATGTTGAAGGTTTGGTAACACCAAATATAAACCATAGTTAGAGGAGTACTAGGAATAAATGGGAAATTGGGAATGTGGGATAAATTCCCCTTAACTCTCGCAGAAAAGCCCAGAACTCCAAAACTTTCCATGAAATATTACCTCTTTCTACATCTTAAGGTTCTGCAGAAGATAATCAGGAAATCTCCAAGTTCTTGTGCAGTTAACCTTTAGTTGCCAATGTGATATATATCTTGGGAAGGAAATATAATAAATAAAGGGAGAAAAGAACAGGAGCTTCTCAATGCCAAATGCTCAACCAAAACAGCACTCACTGCATCTGTTTACCCTCAAACCCTCAGCTACTGCTAAGTTGGTCAAAACAACCTTCCAAATATTGCATGCAGCCTTGTTAGCCAATCACTTAAGTAATTTTTTCCTTCTCATATTTAACCTTCAGAGACACAGAAATCAGAAGAGAAAATTCTGTGTTATGCCTCTATATTCATTTTTTGCTAATAAATTCAAAGGGAAACCTTTTTATCTTGTTCAACCATTTATCATTCTGGTAGAATCATCTACAATCCAAAAATTACCAGCAGAATCCAGCACTCTCGTTCTTGATCTTGAAGCTGCATCTAAGCTTCAGCCGAGGTGATATCCGTATGATATACCTGATTGAGTTTCTAATTAGGCAATTAGTTTAAATGAAAGCTGTTCAAACTTACCTAGCTCTATCCTCTGTTGCAAAGATGGAATTATATTAACTGAATGCCCATCTGGGGTTGCTTTCCTTCCAATTCAATCTTATATCCTACAGTGAAAGTATATGTCACTGTATGGGAAAGCTTAGAGTTTGCAATTTCACCCACTTCAGGTTCTACTTTATTAGTGCAAGGAGTATAGGATATAGTTACACTGTCATATGTATATATGTAAATATCTATACAATCTTGTTCATATTCATTGACATGCACATCTCATGTTATGCTTGAAATATATTGAGTGGATTCCTTTAGAATGGCTGCTTAATGTTTATCTTGACTAAATATAGTAGCCGGCATCCAATTGAAATAGACCATGTGGAAGAACCTCAAGGTCAGTGCAAGTGCTGCTTTGCATGGTAAAATCTCACCAATGTAATGATTGCTTAAACCGGTAACTTCTATTCTTTCATTTCCCTCTTTACAGGTAGGGCTGAGATGAACAGCAACAGTTGGTCACAGCATCACCGAAGTAACTGGGTAGGTGCAGGTGAGGATGACGATGAAGAGGATGAGAGTGATCTATGTGTTCAGTCAACACCACCATATTAGAAAGGGCAATAATTATAATTGGTCTTTCTGTCTCAATTTTTTCAAAATTGGATAGAATTATAGAAGTATTGCTGGTTCGCTCTCTTCTGTTGTAAGTGGCCATTCGTCTCCTTATGACATGCTTCCTATTGTAAATGCTCTTCTGTTAGGTCAATTAATTACAATACCTTTTCCTTTCATCTTTTTCTCCAAGGTTGAAATGAGTTAGGTTTCTCTCTATGTTTCTTTTTTTCTTAAGGATCTCCATGGGGCTGCTGATATCATGTTTTCTTTGAAAACAGTTTATGATTAGGGTGATCGCAGGCGTTTGAAATTATGAATGACTATGAGCTGTTTTGGAGTGATTTGGAATACTTGCTTCCAAGATAAATTTACAGCTGAGTACGTTTGTTTGATTCAAAAGAAACCATTTCATAGGTTCATCGGAGTGGGACATAATAAAGTTTTAGAAATTTTTATTTTGAAAAAACCAATACAAAAATTACTTGTTTGTATCTTGTTACTGCATTTGGTTGATTATAGGTTAAACCATTTAGAGATTACCAGAGATGCAATGCTGAACTATCAGATTTGAGAATGCTCATGTCAGATTTAGGAAGTTCAATGAAGAAAAGAAAATTAAACTTTCTTCCCTTTTAGGTGTGTAAGAAATTTCACGATGCCTCGAAAGGCAGAAGGATTCTTGAATGTTAACTTGAATCATCACTTCTAGCTCAGCTTAGAATCAAATGATATGAATCTATATGGAGGAAATATCTGGAACTGGTTACAAACATTATGAAGTCAGACTTCCTAGATGGTTAGTGATGTAGGATGTCTTGAGGAGAGAAATCAAGCATAGAAAAAGGATAAAGAAGAGAGAAAATAAGAGAGAGAAAGATGATAGGATACTCACCTCATGTGAGGAGATGAGAAAAAACTTGGGATACCACACCCATTTCAATACACGTGTTTTTTTTTTTTCTTCAAATAATCATCTTCAACTCTTTTTCATTGATCTAATGTGAGCTTTAAATAGGCATTACATGGAAAATAAAATAAAATAAAATCCTAAATTCTAGATCTTCTAACAAAATAAACTTGTCAAATAAGAAAGACTTTTAAAAAAATAATAATAATATTGGTTGACACGATATTTGGCTTGTTGGTCAAGTTATTAGGTCCCACAAGATCTCAAATAATCTCTTAAAATATTTTACTCAAAATTTCTTAAAATCTTAAGTTTTCTAAAAATTAAAAATATACAAACTTAAGATTTACTAAAAAACATTATTCCCATTTTTAGTGATCACCCCATAGTAATTTGGTCATAACTCTCTCAAATCACATCAGATTTGCACAATATTGTTTTCATTAGAAAGATAACTGAATAACCCATTTAATAACACCAAAATC
>JAOXJP010190397.1:0-12267 GCA_025762735.1 Platanus orientalis | reverse complement strand
CATTTTTGTTATTAGCTTCTCCTGTGTACCAAAGTTTAAAACCATCAATATCTTTAGCCTTTTTCCCTTTCCATTTAATCTCTTGTAGACAAGCAATATTAACTCTCCTTTTCATAGTGACCACTAACTCTATACTCTTACCTGTTAAGGTTCCTATGTTCCAATCTCTACATCAACCAACCAAATGCTCACGTGGGTATCATGAGGTGACCTACTTTGCTCTAAATAGTACCAAATAGTAGATTCATACTATTGTCATTGTCTCACAACATTAGAAGAGATAATTCACACATTCCTCACTATATATTCATTCGCAACCCTAAAACCATGGCCCTTCAGGAGATCAATGCAGAAGACCTTATCAAGCACTACTACCCATGCAAGAGCCTCCACCCTTGGGGAGTATGTCGACCCCAAAATCTTCCCAATCAGTAAAATCTCTGCACTCCTCTAATCAATAGTTACAAAGACTCTGAGTTGAGAATGATTCTTTAGGATTCTCTCTCTAACTCAGAAAGAAAAATATGTGTCCCACTGCTAAATTGACAGTTCTATTATATTTTGAAAGCTACCGGCTATTTCGTAAACCTTTGAAATTCAATACACAGTAATTAATCAATCAATTAAGACAAGGACCCAAAAGTAGACAAGGATGGAAGATGCTCTCTCCAAGGAATGCAACTTCCTTAAAATTTTTGTGAACTTCTCATTTAAGGAAGTCTTGAAAGAATCTATCAAAAGAATTCCCAAAATTAATAATTTTAGCAAAATATTGCAAATATTGATTTTTGGGGATGAGAATTTTATGTTATAAACTTACTGAATTTTGGTCAAAATGAAAAAAAAAATACAGCTTATGACCCACAATTCCAATAAAAATAAATAAAAACTATAATATAAAAACATTTATGTTTTTTGTATGTTGTTGGCAATATTAAAAAATAAAAATAAAAACACCTTAACTTGAGTTGTTTGAGATCAAACTAGCGCAAATTAGGCTTTGTTATTGTTGTTGTTGCATTCAACATTGGACAGTGATCATCATGTCGTTCCCTTTTGTACCTCAGAGCTCAGATCATTAGATCATGGGCTCCTCTTCCAGAGAACTCGATCAAACTCAACTTCAAAGAATGTTTTATGGGAAACCTAGAACAAACTGGTATTGTAGATCTAGATATGTTTTGTGGTGCACAGTTCAAGTAAATTCAAATCCCATAAAGGAGGGGGACTCGGTCACAATAGAGATAAAAGCTATATTTTTGGCATTAAATGAGCACCCATTTTTGGGTTTCACCAATTGATAATAGAGGAGGATTTGACAATAGTAATTAGATGGCGCACGTCAAATAGGGGAGGCTCCCAAAAGGCTATCTCATTTAAGTTGAATGTGTTGGTTGAGTAAAGATGTGCTAGACTAGGGTTCTTGGAGGAAAGAAAGAAAAAGAAGAAGAAGAAGAAGGAATGTGGAACTACTAGAGTTTTCTTTTCTTTCCCTCTACCAAATTGGATATATCCTCACTTCCCATGCTATACCGTATGATAATAATATACCATACCAATACAAGGCAAAAACACTGCAAAAGAAGACTTTCAATATACATGTATTTACAGCTATACCCCATTTACAAGAATAATTCTATATAACAACTCAATACATGATCTCCAAGACTCCAACACTACCACAAGCTAGAGAACAGAGATCTCACATTCCCAACTTTATAATAATGGAAGAAAATCGAACACTATTCATCCCTTTAGTCAGGATATCATCTAGCTAATCTTCCATCTATATAAATGGCATATAAATGGTTCTAGATTTAGATGATCATCAATAAATTGACAATCTACCTCCGCGTGTTTGGTTAGATCATGTTGGGTTGGATTATGTGGAATTCCAATTGCTACTTTATTATCACAATATAGGCTCATCGGTCACAAAAATAGAAACCCAAGTTCAGTTAGGAGCATCCTTATCCATATCAACTCACAAACCCCATGTGCCATAAATCGGAATTTTGCCTCTGCACTCGACTTGGTTACAACCGACTACTTTTTACTCCTCCAAGTGACTATATTTCCTCCTACAAAAGTATGATAATTGGAAGTAGATCAATGATCCACGATAAAATCAGCCCAATCAACATCTGTATATGCCTCCACACGAAGATGACCTCTTCCTGGATATAAGAGGCCTTTCCCTGGGCAGCCCTTAAGGTACACATGCTCGAAATGAGATCTCGTTGGAGCATATATAAAATGGTTGACAACATTAACAGCATAGGCAATATTAGTCTAGTGAGCGAGTATATGAGATGGCCCATCAATCTCTAATATCTCCCTACATTGGGAGAAGATCACTCTCATCTTCCTCTAGTCTATGGTTATGATCAATCAAAATCTCAGACGGGATTGCATACCGTCAACCCAATCTCTTGCAAAAGATCAAGAACATACCTTCATTGTGAGACAAAGATCCCCTTCTTTGAACTAGCTTCCCTAATTCAAATAAAGAATTCTAGTTGCCCCAAATCTTTAATCTTGAATTCTTTAGCCAATCCTCCTTGAGTTGTCTCATTTCAGGCTCATCGTTCCCCATTACTACTATGTTGTCTACATAGACAATCAATGCAGTCACCTTGATGCTTCACAAACAATTTGTGATCTACCTGGCGTTGTGTATACTTGCTTCTCATCATAACACTTCTAAAGTGCTCAAACAACTCCCTTGGAGATTTTTGAGGCCTTGAAAAGCCTTTTTGATCTGCACACATTCTTCTCTGATGAATAAATCATCCCTGGAAGTGGCTTCATGTACACTTCTTGAAAGTCCCCATGTAAGAATGCATTCTTCAAATCAAATTGCCTCAATGACCATCCTTGGTTGGAAGTAAGATAGATAAGAACGCGTATAAAGTTCATCTTGGCAATTGGAGAAAAGTTCTTGTAATCAATGCCATATGTCAACATATACCCCTTTGCCACTAGTCTTGCTTAGTATCTTCTTACTGAACCATTTGACTAGTGCTTCATGATTAGCACCCACTCACACCAAACTGGTTAATTGCCTTTGGAAAAATCCACCATCTCCTAAGTTTAATGCTTGTCAAGGGCCTTCATCTCTTCTTCCATGACACTTTTTCATGTCAGTTGGGAGAGAGCTTTTGAAACACCATGAGGCACAAAAATAGAAGATAAAGGAACGAAATGAAGAAGATAAGAATTACATGACAGAATGTTAGACAAAAGGTGCCTAGGACAAGAATTGACACCCTTCTTGAGAATAATAGGAACTATAGAATCATCAAGGACATCTCAAGGATAAAAAGGGGAGAGAGGTACTTTTATCAAGAGGATCCAAATAGGCCTCTTGGCAAGAAAAATTGTTTTTGGTTTCTTTTATGCAATCATAGAAACCTTCAATTCTTTGTCTCCTTTCCAATCAACCCCTGACTATCACACCATCTACCTTTTTATTATCAACATTAAATGAATATGAAGGGATAGGTAATGGTAATGAAGGTGAAGACATCCCTTTACTATAACCCCCCCCCCCTTAAAGAGATGTTCGCTTTGAAGAAAAGAATGGAAAGAATTCTAGAAATGTCACATTCATGGATACAAACCATCTACGAGTAGGAAG
The DNA here is from genome assembly GCA_025762735.1 of Platanus orientalis. NCBI lineage: Eukaryota > Viridiplantae > Streptophyta > Magnoliopsida > Proteales > Platanaceae > Platanus > Platanus orientalis. The sequence continues at coordinate 8,627 of JAOXJP010190397.1, read as the reverse complement.
GTGATAACACTTATACCCTTTCTAACTAGTGGCATAACCAAGGGAAACACATTTAAGGGTTTTAGGATCCAATTTTGTACACAAGACTAAAGGCAAAAGGACAAAACAAATACAACCAAAAGCCTTTCAAGGAAGAAAAAACAACTGAAAAGGAGAGGAGAGCAGCTCAATTGAAGATATAAAAGCAAGCACATGAAAGTGCATCTAGTCCATCAAGTAGGTGGTAGCTTGTAGAGCTTGAAGCCAAAAATTCTTAGGCACATGCATGGTATACAAGAAAGCCTTAGTAATCTCAAGAAAATGGAAACTTCTCTCTCTACCACCCCACTTTGTTCAAGTGTACATGGGCAAGTGGTCTAGTGAACAATGCTAAACTCATCAAAATAAGGAGAAAGATTACTAGACATATACTCTCCACCATTGTCAAATCGAAGGATACAAAGTTTAAAATCAAATTAATCCACTACCATTTTGTGAAAAGATTCAAAAACTGAAGATGGGTCACTTTTTTTCTTCGAACAAATAAGCCCACATGGCTCAAGAAAATTCATCTATAAAGATAACAAAGTAACAATAACCGAACATAAAAATAGTATGGGTTAATCCCCACAGTTTAGAATGTACAAATAAAGAATGGACCCAAACTTCAATTCAAACTAGAGATAAATAGAATAATAGTGTTTGGCTAATTCACGAGATTCACATTGAGAGGTAGGAGAAGAACGAAACTAAGAAAGCAACTGTCGTAACAAGGATAATAAAGGGTGGCTGAGATGGTTATGCCATTGTAAGTTGTAACAAATCATTAGAACCTGGTTTGATAGTGTATATAAGCTTCAGCGGACGCTACTAAACTAGGGCAACAATAGATGGTGAAGTATTCAACAAATAAAGACCATCTTCCTCATATCCCCTACTAACCGCCTTCTTCGTCACTAAATCCTGAAAAATACAAGGAAAAAAAAAAAGTAATAGTACAATTCAAGGATTTAGTGATGTAACTAATTCAAGGTAAACTTGGGAACATATAATACGGATGGTAAAAGTTGTTGATAGTAGATTAACCAACTCTCCTAAAACCTTAAGGTATTAGGAGATACAAGAAAGAATATACTTCAACACCCCTCCTCAGGAGAAACACTGTTCTCTCCTAGGAACACGCTTGGGAAGCTAAGCACGGGTCCACACAACGTGTATACAAGTGCACAACACTACATCAGGGAAACTACTTCCACCAGGATTCGAACTCACGACCTCACCTGCTCTGATACCATCTTAAATTAAAGCAATTAACTGTCTCTCCTAAAACCCTAAGGTGATAGGAGAGGGATGAGTTAATATACTTATTATATTTCAACACTTTAACACTCCCCATCAGGAGGGAGGGACAATGCTGGACAATTAATGTGGGGGAACTAGGTGCAAGGCCTAGGAGAATAGTTGTCTACGGGGGGATTTGAACTTGCAACCTAAAACATGCTCCGATACCATGTTGACAGTAAATTAACCAACTCTCCTAAAACCTTAAGGTGTTAGGAGATACAAGAATTAATATACTTCAACAAAAGCATATTGGAAGTAGCTAAAACATCCCTTTTACTGGCTCTACAGTAATAGGACCCATTGACTATCCAAACCTTGCTCCGACTAGAACAGATATTGTATGAAGAAAAAAAGGATGCCATATCAGTCTTGATTTGTAGCACCTAAATCAATGATCCAAGACTGATTAGAGAGGCTATGAGAAGAAACTGCAACATCATAATAAGCAAAGAATTCAACTGTCTAGTCGGTTGAAGTTTGTTATGCTTGATCTTTACTCAAATGCAAAGCCACACACAACTATGAAGCTTCACCTCTTTCAATGCCATAAATCATAGCATACAATTCATCACAAGTCTACAACCAATTCAACTGCTGCACTGATGTAGGACAAGAACCAGTCCAAGAACGTCTTACACTACAATGACAATATCACTTAGTAATACAATGGCTCCACAATCCACAGTTAGAACATGTTGAAGTAGCACAACCTCTGAACTAATAACACTTGAGACAAAATTATCACTTCCACAACTCAGTAAGTAAACCCACATCAACTACTACCTCAGACAGACTATCACAAGGTTTCAATTACCCCACACAGCAGCAAGAGAGGACTATACAGTCCTATTTTCCCAAAATTTAAAAGTAAACAGGTCTCAAATCTTATAATGGGAGCAACGAAAAATCAAACTCCAATACCAAGATAACGAAGAAATATGCTATAGCAGAATTCACCACTTCCCAATACAGCAGACTAATCTCCAACAATCTTAGTACAACGACCCTGCACACAGCTATAGCAGAAAAACCTTCACAACAACTGACTATACAGTCCAACTAACCTTTGTTCCAGGGTTACATCAAGCTACTGCAGAACCACAGTGATACAAAATGACTGCAATATGTCTATACAGTCCACTTCAGAAATCTATAGGGTTGAACAACCCTTAAGCTCCATACACTGCCATCCATAGAGAGATCACAAAGCCATACCAATACCATGTGAAAAATATCGAAGAAACACTAGCAGGCCTCAAACCAAATTACCAGATCCTTCCAGTTAGGCTGCAGTATTAAATCAAACAAAAAAACCTCCAAAACCAAGGGGGGTTGATGCGGACAATGAGAAACAACCCTTGTATGTGCCACCACACAAGAGGGCAAGGTTCAAGTTTTGTAATATGTATGGGTTATTTTAATTTGTTAAGGAGTGGGTTCTTTTTGTATAAGGCCATTAGAGACAAGGGGTAGAATAAAGATTTTAATTTAAGGGTATTGTTGTAATTTGGGCTGAAAAGTCAATGGGTGAATTGGGGATTTTATAGGCTGGACGTCCTATGTGTAATGGGCCCTTTAATGGGCTTCCACTTACAACAAAAGGGGCCCATAAAGACGCCTAGCTGTGTGGAACAAGTTGGCACATGGGGCGACCTCTAAAGTCAAACTATGGGGCCCACTAGTGTGATGGCTAACAGCCCCCATATTCCCACTTTTTGATAGTTTTAGATATAGGAATTTTTATGTTTTAACCAAGTATCAGATTTTAGGAAAACTTGTGCAACAAGTTTTGAATATTTTAGTTAAGTGTAGGATTTAGAAAGTGCAATTTTAATAAGTCGTACTGTGCTACTTTTCCAATTTTATGCTTTCTAATTTTCAATGATTGTAAGCCTATTTAAAGACACCAAAGTTGAGAAATAAAGATGACAGATTGATAAAGAAAGGAAAAAGTGTTATTGGGTGGTTTTCCCAAGGCTGGCCGTGGTCAGGTTCTTTTCCATAAGGTGACACCTCTCCCAGAGGGCTCCCTTTCTCTTCTTCACGTGGGTTGTAGCACCTTAGTGCATGTGTGAGTATCTAACTAATCCTCCCTGTTTCTCATCTCTTCACCTATTTCATCTTTTTCTTCTTTTTTCTCTTTCTTCTCTATCTCTCCTCCTGCTATTTCTTTCTTGCATCTTCTTCCTTCTCTATTGTGTTTCTGGTTTTTTGATGTTAGAAACCATTAAAAATTCATATTTCTCTCAATTATTTTTCTAAAATCCTGAAATTTGGAACAATCGTACTTAACAGGCTTAAGTATTCACCTCTAAAATTTCATAGCAATCTGAAATTTTTTACAGGGGTATTTTCGTCATTTCACACCCTTGCCAAGATTTTCTTGAATTTGGAATTTTGGTTTCCATTCTTCTTTCAAACTGTGGTTTCCCTTTATTCTTCTGCATCAGGGGTTGTGGAAGAAATTCTGTGAAAAAATGATCATTAAATCTTCAATACTAGTCGATTGATGTGATACTTGTTTTGATCTGACACACATACAGATCGATTGAAATTTGAGTTTTATGATTTCTTACCAAGAAACACACATAGACGTCACTTTTGACTGCCAAAAAAAAAATTAATCGCATCACCAAAAATACATAGAAAAGCAAGATTTATTGAAAACCCCACACTTCCATGACTAACCTCATCTGTTCCGTATGGTTGCTGATGTCAAGCGCATGGACTGCTGACATCAGCAAAAGCTCCTTTCTCTTCCTCCTTAGTTTCCATGTTTTTTTTTTTTTTGGGGGGGGGGGCTCTGATACCAAGTTGAATGAGTTGGTTGAGTAGAGATGTGCTAAATTAGGGTTCTTGGAAGAAGAAGAAGGAATGTGGAAATCGTATAAATTATTTTCTCCTCAACTAAATTGTATATATCCTCACTTTCCATGCCATACCATGTGGTATTAATATACCATACCAATACAAGGCAATACCACTACAAAAGCAGACCTCCAACTTAAATGTATTTACATCTATATTGCATCTACAAAAAAACACTACTATAAGCTACTGTCAACAATTTAATCAGGAGTGTCTGAGATTGGAGATCTCCTATGAACATCTCATTTAAGTGGAACAGTGGATACCTAGGTTGGCAACTCTAATGAGCAGCAATGTATTGAGGAGCATATCCTATAGTATAGTTTTGTATTACAGAGTCTCCATGGACCCTCTCTCTTGTATATTCTCTCTTTCGTCTTTTCAATAACTTTTTTTTCATAACATGAAGTTTATCTTTGACTTGATTTGTACTAATATTACTCCATTTTTTGTTTTGAGTGATCCATCAAGTTACTTTAGCACCATTTGTAGTTCTTGGATGCCATGTTTGTGCATTCTTTGAGAGTTTTCTATAAAAAAATAAAATACATTCAATTGGCAGCAGGTCAGTGGTTGGTTGTTAGAAGGTGAAGTCATGTTTTGATCCCAGGTTTGTAGTTTGAACACCCACAGACTTTACTTACATACCCAACATGTTTGTGAATTCTCTGGGTTTTAGTTGTCAAACCATTTATGGACTTCATTATTAATGCCAATAGATCCAATGTCATCCATACCAAATAACTTTCGTCCCTAAACTTGTCACACTTGTTATAATTGTTTTTTTATTACCTTCTTACTATTAGTGTCTGGAGTGTAGAATCATTTCTAATTCAATATTCCTTAAAGTTTCACAGGAATATATATATATATATATAGAAAATGAGATTTGGTTTTGGCTCATCAGGATAGGGGCAGGCAAAAGAGAATTTCCGTTGTTTGTGGATCACTGGTTTTATTACAAGACAGCTCATGTTCATATCGATCTATTATGCACCTCTGCATCAAGCATTCGGTTGACTTCATACAATAATTGTCCTAGTTCTACCATATCTTTTGTTTCATTTATTGGGCTATTTACAACTAGCCAAATAAGAATTCTCAGATGTACTAGTACTAGCAGTGCATCAATGATGCAATAATCAATTATCCAAAGAGGCCCCAATTACCGCGAACAAACATAATAATGGCGATGAACACATTTTTGTTATGCTACTAATACTTGTACTTGCTCTGCTTTTCTGCCCAAGCCTAGCTGAGGAAGAGTTATGGAGGGACACATAATTCACATGGATATAGTAAGTCTCGCTTAGGCTGCTTTAATTGTAGTCTTTAGGGTTTGGAGTGTAGAATCATTTCTAATTCAATATTCCTCAAAGCTTCATATATATATACACACACACACACACACACACACACACACACACACACACACACACACATATATAAAGGGCAGTCCCAGTGCACAAGGCTCCCACCATTGCAGGGTCATATATATGCTATTGCAAATTCCTTATGAAATTTCCTATTTTTTAAGGACCCAAATTAGCCATAAAATAAAAATTGTGAACCTTGGTTCTCCTTACTCCATACAAAAGGCGCACATGCAGTCAGATTGTTTCAGTTTTGGAATAGGCCTCATAGGTGGAACCAACCAAATTGTTACACTTGCACCTGTCCCCCAACACACACACACATACAGAAAAATAAATAAATAAAGAAAATTTCTTCTCTTGCACATGCACACCACATGAATGTCATCACTGGGAAGATGGCATCCTTTCTTGTCATCTTAAATTGCGCATTCTTTTACCATTATCAACCGGCTAATAACTTACTGAACAGAAAAACCACAGATTCTTATCATCTGTAATCACCTCAAAAAAGGACCCGGATAAAACACTGGTAAAGAACTCAAAAGATGTTTCGGTCATTTATCAGCAGGGAAAATCTCTATCATTAAAAGAGTTCAAATGATCATTAAGTCATTTCAATGCAACAAAGATGTATTGCAGGTTTTATCCCAGGAAAGTTCCTAGAAGTGAAATGTCAAACGCTAAGAACTTAAGTTATACGCATGTCAACTTACATGTGCAGTGAATCAGCAAGATATGCCATATGCACTGACTCCACATCTAACAAATCTTTGACCTGTGTATGGAAAAAGCAAGTGCACAAAAAGAAAACTATGAGTGCTTAGGAAGGTAAGGTTTCCCAAAAACAAAGGATAAATCCAATTATAAATTACAAATACTAGATCACAAAACAGCACAGCACATAGCTCACATAAAAACTAAACCCGAGATTGGCCCATCCACGACAACAAAGGAGACGAGACCCAACAAAGACAAAGACACCCCCCACCCCAAATGAAATAAATCAATCCCGTTTTAGATCAATCATGCTAAGGTTAAGGAATTCTTTGCTTTGCAAAGCCCAAGTACAGCAGCTCTCCTTGGCCTTTGCTGCCACACAATAGGCAGGCTTGGGACTGTTGAGAAGCATCCTTCCATTACTCTCCATCAATACAGACAAGCACACCACATCCAAAGACAATCTCCCCAAGATTTTGCCTCTTTCTCTAAAAGCTGAAGCCCTCCAACCATCAGCCACACTTCTTAGGTCACTAAGCATCACCAAACAAAACTTAAAACCCAAAATAAAGTAGCCCACGCTTCAGCAGAAAAATGCAATGACTGATAGATGGGGGATTGATTCGCCATCTTGCATGCATAGAGGGCACACATTGGGCACCACATGCCCTCATTAACCAATCATTAGGATACTAGAGAGGTCTGCTGACCACATAAAGAACTGGTTTTTTTAGGGGATTGGATGAGCCCACACCTCTTTCCAAAGAAAATCCATGGGGGAGTACAAACTATGATATTGCTACTAATAGGAACAAACAATCCTATGACCCGGAGAAAAGTTCTCTAGCCAATAAGTAATAGAATTATAAGGATTGTTCTACTCAAGGCTCAGTCAAGACAATATAGAAAAGATCTAAGGTACCCATTGTTGAACTATTTTAATTCTTGTATCTCCTAATACCTTAAGTTTTTGGGAGAGTTAGTTCACTGTTAACAAGGTATCAAAGCCAAGCCAGGTCGTGAGTTTGTGTTAATAGTGAACTAACCAACTCTCCCAAAACCTGAAGGTGTAAGGAGATACAAGAATTAATATACTTCAACACCCCCCAGAGGAACATTGTTCTCTTCTGGGAACACTTGGGGAAACAAGTGCAAGTCCACAACTCATGCACACACGTGCAATACCGCATCTAGGAGAATACTTTTCTTCCACAGGGATTCGAACTTGAAACCTGGCTTGGCTCTGATACCATGTTAATAGTAAACTAACCAACTCTCCCAAAACCTTAAGGTGTTAGGAGATACATGAATTAAAATACTTCAACAATTCGAATCACAGTGGAAGTATAAGTATTCTCCCAAACATGGTATTGCATGTGTGCACAAGTTCTGGATTCGCACCTGATTCCCCAAGTGTTCCCAAGAGAGAATAGTGTTCACCCTAAGGGGGGTTGTTGAAGTATATTAACTATTGTATCTCCTGGCACCTTAAGGTTTTAGGAGAGTTGCTTAGCCCACTATTAACACTCATAAGGGTTTTAACCAATCGTTTGTTGGGACACACCTAGGATATCTCCAATGGTAAGTCATTTTTTTATGATTAACACACAATTTTATTGATAAAAGTACAAGAAAACATACAAGGATATATAAAGAAAGTTACATACTACATGATGCGAAGATTTCATCCCCATGGCCTGCTAACATCTACCACTTGTTTGTTGATTGTGCCATGGTGAATATGATTTGAGGTTTCTTTCTCTATCATCGTTGAGTTTCCTGGTCCTTCCCTAACCACTTTTGTGAGTTGATCTCAAGGTGGTGGATTAAAAACTTGGAGGGGCTTCCCTCTGTCATTTGGGCAGCTCTTCAGGGGGCTATCTATTGAGGCTTGTGAAAGGAAAGGAATTCTAGGATTTTTTATGGCAAGCAATAGAACCACGTGGAGCTGTCCCTTTCTATTTATAGAACTTTGTTTGATTGGCTTTCTGTCAAGGGGATTTTGAGGAAAAGGAGTGGGTTGCTATTTGGTGTGAGGAGTTGTAATTTTGTTGGTTGCTAGTTTGGTTTTCCTACTTTTGCTTCTTGTTTTGTTTCCTCTCTTTTCAATAAAGACCGCTTTTCTATCTCTCAAAAAAAAAATTTGAAGGATTTATGCATTTTTGGCTTTTTTCTAAGCTTTGATACCAAGTTGAATTAGGGTTTGCTGGTTCTACAGTTTGAAGACAGGAGGAAGAAGAGAAGAAAATGAAGGAAAGGGAAACATAGAGGAGAGTCTCTCTCTCTCTCTCTCTCTCTCTCTCTCTCTCTCTCTCTCTCTCTCTCAATGTATTTATAACTGTC
>JAOXJP010190386.1:0-12267 GCA_025762735.1 Platanus orientalis | reverse complement strand
GAGCTCGGTGAACTGATTGAGAACAACCTTCCACAAACCTATTGATTTTCATAGATGAAAATACCATGAATAAGGTTCCAAAGGAGAAATACCAAGAATTTGGGGATAGAGAACAAATTTCAATAACTAGAAATTTATTCAATATTCAATAATAATGATTCAACTTGATTACAATGGAGATTTCATAGAGTTAAGGTTCTAAGACCCAAGATGGAAACTTTCCAAACAACTTTGATTTCCTATTACATTAGGAATCGCTAAAAAAATGAAAAATAACTAAAAATGAAAAATTCTGAAATCTATCCAAAACCACTCCAATATACTTAAAATAAATAATTAAGATATTCCTAAAAAGAGTTGCATCTAATATCCTCCAAAATATACGACAATTGGACTTTTCCCAAAATAGCAAAAATTACCTAAAAGGTAGTCATTTGAGGGCTTAAACTATTGATTTTGAAGGTCTTCTGAACCACAAACCAAAATTTTGTTTAAGATATCTTGGAGCTCATTGAACCAGTCGTTTTGAATACTTGTGGATCACAATTAGACATCGAGGGCAAAAGTGATGTCCGCTCAAAGTTTAGGAGCCAATTTTGACTTCTTGTAATCAATATGCTCGTTGAAGCAGTTTGCTATTTATTGTACTACATTAGAACGTTGATTAATGGGAAATAAGTAGTACAAATAAGATGAATATCATAGGCATTTTTATTAAATTTAGCTATTTAAAGTATAAAAATTAAAAAAAAAAACTTTGAAATAGAGGAGGGCATGGAAGACTTTAAAATGAGATGGTATCCTAATTAAGGTTTGAATCATATATTTTAGATAGCCTATTTTGGTTAATTACGCAGTTCAACATGATTATTAAAAATAAGAAAATGTCAGGTAAATGATAAAACGCATAATTATGCCTATTTGTAAGAACAATGAAAATATTCAAAGCTGCATAAATTATCACGAGATAAAACTTATAAGCTATACCATAATATTTTGGGAGAGATTAGTTAAGCATAGATTATAGAATTTAAAAATCATTTGGGATTATATGAAGGAAATTGACAATCAAAGCTATTTTCTTAGATGATTCAAATTTTTTTTTTAAAGAAAAAGAATGAAGATGTTCATATGGACTTTACTTTGGGAAAGCATATCATATGGTTTGTAGAGAGATCATCTGATGGATTCTTGAAAATAACAAGCTCAAGTAGATATGTCGACAAATTAAAAATAAGTATGATGGGCAAGTAACTAGTTTTTAAACAACTAGAGAAGAAACAAGCTAAGCAAGCTTCTAATCATAACTTAATTACACTAGGACTCAGCATTGAGCATGTTTTGTCTTGTATTGATTATGGATGAGTTGACTAAGTGTATAAAGAATAAGGTGTCATGGCATTTGTTGTTTATGATATAGTTTTGATTGACAATACCAAAAATGGGGTAATGCCTTTTCAACTATGAAAGAATGTTTTAGGTATGATAGATAGAAGCATATCTAAAAACAGGTATATGGAGTGAATTTTATTTTTTATTTTTATAAAACTGAGTAAAAGCAAGGAAATAATTAAGATTGATTTTAACATATTTCCAACAACAACATTAAAAAGCTCATCCAAATGCCAATTTAAAAGAGAAACTTGGAAAACAATTTCCACTTAGGCTCCTTCACGCGCAACCCCCTTTGAAACAGTTTAGAATCATATCTACTTAACACCAATACACCCACCTTGAATTGGCATGATCAATTGAAAATGGACAATATCACCTAAAAGCTCACCCAAACGTCAGCTTAGAGAAGTTGGAAGCAGGATAACAATTGCATATCTAGGCATCTCCATACGAAAATCGAATATACTTATACACTGATACACTCACTTTGTGTTGGCATAAGTGCACTCAACAGAAAATCCGCCCTCATGGAATCATGATCCCATAAAATGTACATATAGTTGAGATAATAAGTGTTTTTCTTATGTAAATGACTATAGAAGTAATAGTGTTCCAAGTGGCTAAAGTTGAGAACATATTCTTTGTAACACTTTTGTGTCACCACCTCAATCATTGGGAGCAAAAACCCATCTCAAGTGTATTTTGTTAAAGAGTAATGCTAAGGATGCTGCTTGGACCACCTTTTTATTCCATTGCATTAGAAAAAAAGAAAAAATGAAACCCTAAAACAGCCTTAGGATTGCTCTATGAATACAGGCAAGTCAAGGACAATTAAGGGATAAGGGTGGTCTCCTTTGCATTTGTCTTTGTTAAATACACTAGTACAATAAGTAAGCTGGAGCAGATCTTATGTTCTGAGTATCCCATTTCTTTGAGCTAATTTCGATGCTCAGACAACCAAAAAAAATAATAATAACAAAATATCGTTTAGATGTTTGGCCCTTGGTGATTAAGGATACAAAAGGTGGTGATAGGCAATCAGTTCTCACTTTGATTTTAGTATAGATTTGAACCACTTAAAGGTGTTTGTTCCTTTTCTTAATCCCAAATTCTTATTAGGGTGAGGAATAAAAAAACCACAAAAGTGGCTCACTAATTGGACTGTCTTTTGTTTTCTTTTTTTCCTTTGTTGAGTATCATAGTTGAAGCTCCACCTCAAAACGAGGAGTAGAAACATCTATTCTCAAAGCCCTTGATAACCCACCAAGGGACACTAAAAGGCCGTGTTTTAACCAAAAATAAATGGGAAACCCGCTTGGCTAATACATAAAGTCTTGGACTGTTTCATTGGCCATTCTATTAATATAATTGTAAGTAATGTATTCAATAACTGAAGCATAAAGTTTAACATCACTGATAATATAACTGGACTGTCTAGGCTGTAAAATATTCCTCGAGGACACACACTAGTTAACCCCAGCAGTTCTGAAATATGTTCAGATGTTTGCAAAGATGTGAAACCATGTATCAATCTTGTTTTGTGTGCCACCTACTTTTGATTGATAGATAGGATTTCTAATTGGTTGTTCCATCCCGTTCACTGGCAAACAGGTTCAGCGGCATCCATACTCTTCAAAATGGTGGGCTGCTACGGATAAAGAAGTACATATTGGGACAGTTATAACTTAAAAGAGAGCAGCCACCTTTGATGTTATCACTTTCCATCTTCCACTAGGCTACCCGGCCAAAATTGAACAATTCATATTGATGGATCGCGATGCCAAAAATATTGGTCCGAAGACTGAGCACTGTTCTACACAGCCTCTTAAAGTCTTTATCACAATTGTATGATCTAGGAATCCAATAATGCCAATTAGTTTCTTTAAGTTTACAATCTTTAAAAGTTAGGAAATTTAACTTAATAAATTTTACAGTCAAGTAATCCAAGTCATAGAGGTGTCATTGTCACATTTCCTGAAGATAGTTGAGGCCTCCCACAAAATGTGCAAGGGAACATGTCAAGCTACTTCTGAGATACTACTAAGCTCGGAATCAATTTCTTGTCTTTCAAAGGGCTTGTATTGTCCAACAGAGACGTATGATACATCCCTATATAACTTATTGCCTTTAGAAAGTCAGGTGTTCAAAAAAGTTCATGAAATTTGTTTTCAAAATTTTCAAAATTTCAGCAGTTTTCCCTTAGCAAATTGTTAATCATATATAAAAAAACATGTTAAGAAGACTTTGGTAACACCATCAACTTAAGTGGAGGTTCTTCAAAGAGAACACACTTGAAATGAGGTGGTTCTCCAACCCAAAGATGTTAAACAAAGCTCCTCTAGGGAGATGCTGATCCAAGGGTCAAGAGGAGCACAAAAGGAAAGAAAATTGAGATAAAGGTCTTCAATGATTGCCTTGTCTCCTTCTTGTTCTTCTTCTTTTCTTCTCTATTTTTCCGCTCACTCGTTGAAATGAGTTCACTTGGATTTTCAATTCCTTTTTATTTGAATTTTGAGTGATCATGGGCTTTCAACCACTATCACCCACTCCCTTAACATGTCCACTTTGTAATGGACATGAATTTGGGCAGCATAGGATTCTGATCGTGAGTCAACTAATGACATGGGCTACCGATCCTATCCATTATGGACCTATCGTGAGCTAGTTTCATCATGGTGCAAGTTGGTTCACAATGCTAGGTTGTAACGGGATTTGCTTGTGATGGTACAAGTATTGCTCACGATACCAGACCCTATTAGGTCTTCATCGCGATGTACATTGTTCACGATACACCTACATCACGGTTCTCTTGGCTCTTGATGCACCATCGTGATACACATTGCTTGCGATGCATTTCATACACATTATCATGATCCATCTCCTTCACCGTGCACCCACATGGTCGAGATCCATCTTCCTTGCGATACACCTCTATCGTGATGCACTCATCTTCGCGTTGCGATTCACTCGCGGTATACCTTGGTTTACTAATGGTTCACTTCATTTGTAATCAATCCAATGTGTTATCTGGACATTCGAAAAGACATATTGCGGCCCCTAAAGTGATTATGAGACAATGCAAAGTGTAGAGTGCGCCTCAAGCACCCTTGCGCCTACACCCATTCCCAAGCCTGAGCCTGTGCTCGTGTACATGTGCATGTGTTGTGTGTGTAAGGTGCCATGCACCTTGCTACACGGTAGCAAATAAGTGAGAAAAGGGAGTTCTTAAAATACACAATGGTTTGGATTATGTTATCTTATATACTCTTAAATTAAAAGTCTCATAACAATGTGAGATTAAACAATAAAAGAAATATTTTGAAAACAAAAGTTGGAAACGAAATAGAGAGAAAGGGTTGTTAAGGCTTCATTTTCAACAACAATTAGGTTCAGCTACATGGATCTTGTTATGCCATTCTAGTCCATTTAGGGTCTTATCTTCACTTGAATCATAAGTGTTGATGGAGAAGAAATAACATTGATATTCCACATGATGGGATACGAGCTTAAAACACTCATGGTTTATGCAATAAATAATAATCAACACCAAAGAATCAACAATTACACAAGATGAGGATTTTACATGGTTAAGCCAAGATGCCTATGTCCACAGGGATATCCGTTATTCACTATATGAGAAAAGTAAAAGATGTACAAGGCTCTCTAGCTCAAGATTTCACCTAGAACCCAAGACCTTCACCCAATTACTCACTTCTCTCAACCCTGTTAAAAACCTTTCTCTCACCTTTTCTCAAAACCCGAAAAAAACTTTATTTTCTTACCTTGAAAAAAACCTTTCAAAGAGAAAACCCAAGAGAAGAAAAGACCACAATCAATCTTGTATTAAATAAAGAGTTTTAGTCTTGTAAGCCTATGGAAAGAGCACCTACATGTTTTCACTTCTCTTAGTTAGAAAAGGAAACTAACTCATAGAAGTTTCCTTTTGACTGAAAACTTGCCAAAACCCCTATAATCTCCACCTTGGCATGTTGGCATTTTTGTAGCCACCTCAAAGATTTCCTGTTGAAGTAAGCTCCACCTGTATTTTTACCAAAACACATAACATATGACATGTGCACCACATTCCATCTTGGCCTACATTCTGGAACCACCCTAAAGAAAACATGCACTTGTCCTTCTTAGTGAACTATGCGCCATATATGTTCTTAAACTTGAATCATATTATGTTTGCTATTATCGAAAACAATCATTGGCCTTAAAGAATCACTACTACATACATCATCAAATCAATTCAGTCCTAACACCATCCAACTCCATCATAACACAACCAATGCACATGTATAACTATCCCAAGTCAACCCCATAGAGGGACTTCGATCCATCCTCTCTAACCGTAGGAACTATCTCACCATCATCTATCACTTGGAATCCCATAATACTTGTCTCTTCTCCAACTATGAAAGAGACCCTACACAAATGCTTGTTATTTCATACACCTCATTTCTAGTACTCCATCAAAGTTAAAGTAATACCATCAATCACTATATACCCTATCAAACAATACAAACCATCACATTTTTCTCTCTTCATCAAGATTAAACAGTTATGGGTGATTTTCATGGCTTCACCTACAATTGAATACTTGTAACCTATGGAGTCCAACTGCCTCAGTGATATTAGACTCCTTCTCATCTTTGGGACATATCAACACCACTCAAAGTATGAACCATTCTATCAAATATCTTCATCTTCACCGTCCTGACACCCATGATGTCACAAGTAGACCCATCACCCAAAGAAAAAACACCAGCCCTCTTCTCTTGGAACATATCAAAATATTCTTTTTTGAAGCATATAAACATGATAACCTGAATCTAATATCTATTCATCTTGAAAAAAAATTCATACCTTTGGAGGCCATGAGAACATCTCCTATGTATTCTCTATGTTCCTCTACCAACGTTGTACTAGGATTGTCACTTTTCTTTTTTGTCAACACATTATAGATATATTCATGGTAGTGAAAACATTGCACCTTGTCCTTACCTCTATACTTAAACCTATACCTGCTCCTAGTTCCCCTCACAGATGACATTCCTTTACAATTATCTATGTGACCAATCTACGCAAAATCTTGACCTCCTTCAAGATTTAAGCTCCTCATAATCTCATTAGATACAAACGATGTTGTGACATCCTCTAGGCTTATTATATCTTTTTTAAATAGTAACATTGTCACTAAATTGTCTTAAGAATCAAGAAGTGAGGTAAGAAAAAGGGCCTTATCTTCTTCCTTTACATTAACATCAATTTTGTGCAATTGATCTAAGAGCTGATTGAATATGTTCAAGTATTCCCACAAATTCTCATTTTCCTCTATCTTCAGCCCATACAGTTGCCACTTCAAATATAACTTGTTGGTGAGATTTTTTCCCATATAGAATTTCTCCAACTGCTCACATCAAAACAATGTTGAATCATCATCCATAATATTAAATAAAATGTTATCCGCAAGACAGGGACGATTTGTGTTGCTTGTCCTCATATCCATGTCTTGCCAATCATCATCCCCCATTTCCTTGGAATTGTCTTTCTTTCCTTGTAATGCCTTGTATAAATCATGTTGTATTAATAAATCATTCACCCTTCTTTGCCAAAAAGTGAAACTACCTCTCCTATCAAATTTCTCCACAAATAATTTACCAATGAAAGCCTTTATTGTCATCATGAATCCACCAAGAAAATTTAGAAACTAACGATTTGAATAAAAAATATTTTTACTCATAGGCTTCTTCCTTTTTCTCCCAAACACGAACCAGAAGCTCTGATACCAATTATAGGCATAATGGAAACAACCCTAATATTCCATGTGATGGGATACGGGCCTAAAGTACTCATGGTCTATGTAATAAATAATACTCAGCAACAAAGAAATCAACAATCACACATGATGAAGATTGTTGTATGTGGTTTAACTAAGATACCTACGTCCATAGGGATATCCATTCTTCACTATATGAGAAAAGAAGGGTTATCAATTGGTTTGGGCTAGCCCGTAGCTCAACTTGTATGATTTTCAAGACAAGCTTAGGTAGACCTTAGCTTAGCCCTAAATACTCAGCCCAAGCTACAATACCTTATTATATATAAATTATATATGTTAAATGACATCTTATATAAATTATTAAATAATATTACTAACACTTTACTCAAAAAACTTGACAAAGCTATCTCTTATTTATTAATGTTTTTATTTTTGTTTGACCACTTAAGGCCCACTTGATGTCAACAGAAGTAAGTCCTTTTTGCTTGGCCACTTGGGGCCCATTTGATGTCAGTAGCAACATGTCCTTTCATAATGCAAATTTAACTTGAGTGTTTGAATTCGGTACCTCACTCACTATATTAAATAAGCAATTTTTGACACTTTCAATTTTAACCCACACATACCACATGTCAACTTGTGGTTTAGGTGGCCTAAACTCAGCCCAAAGCCCATTGTTTTATAAAGGGTTAAGTTCGGGCTAACTATTTTAGACTGAGTTCGAACTCAGGCCCATGTATAGTACTTTGGGCTGAGCTTGGGCAAGCCTTATCCGGTCCTAGCTTGGCCCAATTGACACCCTTAGAGAAAAGTAAAAGATGTACAAAGCTCTCTTGCTTAAGCTTTCTTCCTAGAATACAAGCTCTCAACCTTGTTACACCCTTCTCCCTCACTTCTCTTAACCCTGTGAAAACACCCTCTTCTCATCTTTTCTCAAAACCGAAAAAGACCCTGTTTTCTCACCTTGAAGAAAACCCTTTGTCAACACCTAATTTTGTCTCATGGCTTAGGGTTTTCTTTCAGTGGATAGCACCAACTCTCTAGAATTAGCCTCAAGCATCCTAGGAAACCAAGGTGGTTATATATCCTCTTATTTTTAGGTTATTCTCATACTTCATAATTTGATACTATAAACCCTCGATTGTTTCCAATATGCTTGTAGCATGCACTTCCTTTATCTTCCTATCTTTCCTCTAAATCTTCATGTCTTCTAAATGATTCTCTCGAGTTTGGCCATGTCTAGGTTGAAAATTATGATTTTATCTCTTGTCGAAGGTGGATCACTAAATCTCATTATGCAAGCATTGGATAACCAATTGAATATCACAGATGTCTCTAGAGTGGTTCAAAACCCTGAAACTAGGTATTTGATCATCAAAATCTATCATATCAAGTTTCAACGGATCTTAACCCTCGATTCAGAATCTTTCAAACTCTAAACATCGAATGATCAATTTAATATCACAGATGTGTTCTGAATATCCCAAAACCGTAGATAGAGGGTCGAATTATTGAAATTCAATGTACCAAATTTTGGTGAATCCTAACCTTCAATTTGGAATCTTCTAAAATCTGAGCAAAATATGCATTAATGGATAGTTAATCAGACACTGGAAATGGATTCAGCATGCCTGCAAAACTTATGGTAATGGTCACGACTTTCAGATTCCACTCATAGACCCTCAATCACACAATATCAAGTCGTGACCATTCGATCAAACACTTTGAAGTTTCGATCGAAAATTTGACACCACCATTATGATTAGAACCATCAATTAGCAATGGTGCGCTTCTAATCAAAATTACCAAACTTACATAAATGAAATTCCGTGGAGGAGCATCACATTGGATTAAAACTCATCTATGACATTTGGCACGGTCTCATCCATATCTAAATCTAATAAAATAAAGTTGAATTAAATTGTATAAAAACAAAATAATATAAATAAAATAACATATAATCTTATCTTGATTGACTATATGTACCTAATCAAATCTTTCCTAATCTACATTTTCTTGATTTTTATCGACACTTTAGAGAACGACCACAGGTATGCATTCTAACTATTTATTTATTTATTTATTTCTTCTATTAGACAATATGTGAGTAGATGGTTGATAAATTAGATTTTTTTTTCTTTTTCTTTGTTGAATAACATATTTTATTAAGAAAGAGGAAAATTACATCTAATACATAGAGTACAACTGGAAAATAACATTAAGAAAAATTCTAAAAATCAATAGATAAAGAGCAAGAATACATTAGTTAATATGGAAACCCACTCATACATGCATGACACCAAAATTAGATATCTTGACACATCATATATAGAAACTAGACCCTAAGTTGAACCGGCTTAAGTAGATAATTGCAAATATAGGTGAACTGGGATGCCTAACACCTTTTCCGGTCCATAATTAAACTGTTTACCAAGAAACCTTTGAGTTGATCAATTTATGATGTAGTCTGATATTTCAAAAGAATTTTAAAATATAAAAAATATTTTATTTTTCAAAAATAGGTTTACAGTTATATCTTTAAAAGGGTTGGTAGCAACTGAAAATCATTATGTGTTAGGCCCATGATGGATGGACCCATTTTCTAAGAGGTCCACTTGTCAAAACCAATCGAGGCCCATAGAATGGCAACCCACAGGGAACTGGTTCAAACTGAAAAACAAAACAATTCGAAAATAGGGTCTAATTTGTCATTTGTTTGCATATTTAGGTTCTTGTTTATTGTTGTCCGTAAATATCCATGTGCAATAATTAAATTTATTGCTTTATTCTTCTTTAGTTGATAACTCAATTTTCTTGAACACCAAACAATTGAGCATATAAATTCTATTTCAAACGAATCTCGGTTCAGTTTGAAGCATCCTTTCAACCCCATTCTTACATCACACGTGAAATGGGGTAAAAAGGTAACCTTTTTTTTTGTGGTAAGAGGGTAAACATGTAACCTACCCTAGAGGTGATCCATTCCAATGCACAATCAGATGTGGTTTTAAGAAAGATTCCTTCCTTTCCCAATTACGTGTGCTTCAGCCCCTCTTTATGTGCCATGTAATATGAGTGGATTGAGGGAATCCTTCAGCCAAAACCGGTGAGGCTACAAGGATTCATACAACTTTGTTTGAAGAACTCAACTCCCTCATGTTGCATGATACATCAAAGTGGCCGATGGGCAACTCAACAAGATGGTATGAATGTCCATACATTGTCTCATATTGTGCTAACAATGGGGAATTCCTTTCCAAAATGGTTGCCTTTCAGCACCTCTTTGCCTGTAGAGAAATAAGAGGGGAGTTGAGGGGACGTCTTACACACAACTAGTGAAATTCTTGTTTTACAATAGACAGCAAATATTCTGTCCAGGATTTGGTGTCCGGGACAGCAAGGGACATCATATAGAATAAAATGGGTGGGTGATGCATTTTTTGAATATGGAATATGCATTTTAATCCGTATGATGTCTCCTGGTGTTCTGGACACCAAATCCTGGATAGAACATGTATTTCCTTCACAATAAACAACTCTTCACATCCAAATCAAGGTCAATGTCCCTTGGCCTTGGTGGTTGCAACATCTATTCATGAAGAAAGGTCATCAGTTCAATCCCGTATGATAACATTCAATGGTATTGTGTTGACAACATATACAATTCCAATACTCATGTCATCCTTAACAACTAATAAATATAAATAAGAGATCTTGTGGCCAATATATCAAGATTTGATATTCCACTGCCCTTTCCAATGCAATGGATTTCGAAAATAAAAATGCTTTATCTCTATTGGGCCATAAACTGATCTAGGTAAATCCATGAGCTCAATTCGATTATTCTTTCTTATTCCTAATCTTAATAACCATCTGATCCCTGAATTGTCTTATGACTCATCAATAAGATGAATATTTTGAACCCATCATTATTAGCTCCCACTTAAGAGATGTACATGCCTGAAATAAATTCAATTAGATTGATACGAGAAGGCAGAAAAATACCCATAACGTTAAAAAAAACTCTAAAAGAGTATGTAGATCATGCTGTAATCATCCAATGATATCAATCTTTTGCTATTGGAAATCCATTAGGCAGGGCCTATCTAGTGGTGTGCATTGTAAAGTGTCCAGTGTCCTGCTTTTATGCTTATGCACCAAACGCTCCATGTAATTTACGGCATCATATGTGAGACTGTCAGATTCTTAGTTGGGTCTCTCACCAGTCCATGTCAAAAACCAAAGAGAAGCATATAGAGAAAAACCAGACATTGCATTCGGGTAGTGTTGTCATATTGGGCTGCCAATTATATCCGTATTCAATTGGCTTACATATGTTGACTCAAATATGACAGATAATGAGTGCGAACATGCCAATGCCACATGGATACAGATAAGTCTATTGTATAACCTCAAACGCTATTCCATCATCATTTAACCGTCTTTCTTAATCTACAGCCATGTAATCCATTTTCGGTCATGTATTATAACGATAAATTTATGGTATAAACAATATACTGAATTGATTGTATAACTTCATATTTGATAAGGGTGTTCCAAAATAAACAAGATTACTGTAACTCAGTGTTTAATAAGGATAGAGTAATTCAATTGGCAATTGAGCTTCAATGTATTTCAATTAGCAACTTGATTTCTGATTTAATCTGCTATAACTAGTATTTATATATAATATTAAAGGCCATATTATATGGAATACAATTTATGAATATCTTAACCCTAACTCTAGCCGATTTATCATCATTTCATAGGGATTAAGGAGCAAATGTTCTACTCTCAATTTGTCTACCTCCCCATGGTCCAAGAGACCCCCCAAAATATCTAAATTCAATCAAATAAAGGATATGCTTATATTCGTTTTCCATTCGATCCATTTCCAGCCCTATTGTCATCAAACAAAATAATCACATTCATGTGTAGTTGTACACTCTCTCTATCACTTTCCCTACCATCCACACATTAACAAATTTCAATTCCCTTCAACAGAGATAGATTGAACCGTAACCCGACTCTTAAATCAAACGCCTCACACCCACAATCTCAAACGGTCAAAATCCTTATCTCAAACC